>VWYH01004458.1:35601-56256 GCA_013399365.1 Pampusana beccarii | reverse complement strand
CCGCCGCAGGTTCGTGCACTCGCGGAACCGCGCCGCGCTCTCCTACGCGCTGGCGCTGAACCACCTGGCCGACCGCACGCCCCAGGAACTGGCCGCCCTGCGGGGCCGCCGGCGCAGCGGGGACCGCAACAACGGGCAGCCCTTCCCCAGCGAGCTCTACAGCGGCCTCATCCTGCCCGAGAGCCTGGACTGGCGCATGTACGGTAGGTGCGGGCTCTGGGGGGGCTGCGAGCGCTCCCCGTCCCGGCCAGCACAGAGCCCACCCGCACCGCCCCGCTCTCCGTCACCTCCGCCTGCCCTGGTCCCCCGGTGCCACCTCTCACCCCCCGCGCTGTCCCCAGGCGCTGTGACCCCCGTGAAGGACCAGGCCGTCTGCGGGTCCTGCTGGAGCTTCGCTACGGCGGGGGCCATGGAGGGTGCCCTCTTCCTCAAGGTGAGAGCAGGGACGGCCGGGCCGCCTGGATGGTGCTCGGCCCCGGCCCTGCAGCGTGCGTCCCCCCCCAGAGCGGCGTGCTGACCCCCCTGTCCCAACAAGTCCTCATCGACTGCGCCTGGGGCTTCGGGAACTACGGCTGCGATGGTGGGGAGGAGTGGCGAGCCTACGAGTGGATCAAGAAACACGGCGGCATCGCCACCACCGAGTCCTACGGGCCATACCTGGGGCAGGTGAGGTGGCAGTGCCAACCAGTGGGGTGTCCTGTGTCACCCCTTCCCCACTTCTTCCCCCCAGGCTCTCCCAAATCAGCCTTTGGCAGCAGGTGGAGGCTTTGCTTTGGTTGATGGATGCTCCATCCCCTCCCTCCTTCCCCCTCCCTGNCATCGCCACCACCGAGTCCTACGGGCCATACCTGGGGCAGGTGAGGTGGCAGTGCCAACCAGTGGGGTGTCCTGTGTCACCCCTTCCCCACTTCTTCCCCCCAGGCTCTCCCAAATCAGCCTTTGGCAGCAGGTGGAGGCTTTGCTTTGGTTGATGGATGCTCCATCCCCTCCCTCCTTCCCCCTCCCTGTTGTGGGTTGGACCCCCCAACCTTCCCTGGGACTCTGGGGCCACCTCAGCCTCCCCCTTCTCCCCCAGAACGGTTACTGCCACTGCAACCAGTCGGAGCTGGTGGCCCAGCTGGCCGGCTATGCCAGCGTGGAGCCGGGCAGCACCGCGGCGCTGAAGGCCGCGCTGGTCAAGCACGGACCCGTGGCCGTCAACATCGACGCCTCGCACAAGTCCTTCGCCTTCTACGCCAACGGCGTCTACGAAGAGCCGCACTGCGGTGAGCCCTGCGGGCCAGGAGGCTCCAGGTGCCCCTCATTGGGGCTGGGATGGGCAGAAATATCTGTAGGGTGGGATTTCCCTCCCCGTGAAGCTCCCAGATGGGGGATACAGGGTCATTCGCTGCGTTGGGAACAACTTCCAGCTCCAAAGGATGTGCTGGAGTGAGTTGAGAGAAGGGAACGGAGCTGGGGAAGGGGCTGGAGCACAAGTGTGATGGGAGCGGCTGAGGGAGCTGGGGGTTCAGCTGGAGAACAGGAGCTGAGGGGAGACCTTCTGATCTCTGAACTGCCTGAAAGGAGCTTGGAGCCAGGGGGGTCGGGCTCTGCTCCCCAGGAACAAGCGCCAGGAGCAGAGGAAACAGCCTCAAGTTGCACCAGGGGAGGTTGAGGTTGGATTTAGGAACAATTTCTTCCCCAAAGGGCTGTGGGGCATTGGAACAGGCTGCCCAGGGCAGTGCTGGAGTCACCATCCCTGGAGGGGTTGGACAGACGGAGATGAGGTTCTCAGGACATGGGGCAGTGCCAGGGGTGAGGGGATGCTTGGACACGATGAGCATGAGGGTCTTTTCCAACCAAAATGATTCCATGATTTGATGTCTCCATTTTTTTCTCTCCTCCCGGCCAGGAAATGAGACATCAGCGCTGGACCATGCGGTTCTGGCCGTGGGCTACGGAGTCCTGCATGGCAAGAGCTACTGGCTTATCAAGAACTCCTGGTCCACGTACTGGGGCAACGACGGCTACATCCTCATGGCCATGAGGGACAACAACTGCGGTGTGGCCACCGCCGCCTCCTTCCCCATCCTGGCCTGATGGGACACAACCCCATGTCTGCCCTGTCCCCCTGGGCAGCTCCAGATAGATGTGGGGCTGGCAGAGGGATGTGGGGCGCCGGGGGCGGCTGTGGGGCAGAGGGGCAGTTCAGCCAGGAGATTGGAGGATGCTCTCAGCCCTCTGGAGAGCTATTTTACCATTTTGGCAATAAAAGCCTGTAGAAATGATCCTGTCTCTCATGCTCTTGAGGTGTCCAGGCTGGATACTGGGTTCATTTTTTGGGCTCTGATGTCCTGCTCACGTCCAGTGCGGGGACGGAGCCGGGTGGGCAGCCCAGAGCTCCCACGTGAGGGCTGTTGGTTCTGCCTTCCCAATTCAAGAGCCCTATTAAGAGCTGGGGAAAAGGGAAAAAGGCAGCCCTGGCTTCTATCAGCACACACAGGCTGTATCTTCCCCCAAAATGGGGTTTTGGTGGTTGAGAAGCGACATTCCCCATGGCTACACCCATATTTTGGACAGCAAACCGCTGTTTGCCGCAAGCACTGATCGGCAGCACCCGGAGATCGGCGCTTCTTTCCAGGAGACACGATTGCTCCCAATTGAGGGTGGCAGGTCATAATATTTTCTTGTTTTCTGTCGCTTGTTCACCTGCTTATTTTCCAATTTGCTGCCCTGATTTCTGGAGTGGTCTTTAATCATTCTCAGCAGGGGCGCCGACTCGAATTCACGGCTGGGAGAGAAATGATCACTGCGCAGGAATAATGTGGTTTATTCTGTGGGAGTCCAGGTCTCTAGATCTTTGATTCCCTCGGCTGCAGTCAATAAAAACACACTTTGACTTTCAGGGAACCGTGACTTTCAGGCTCCCTTTGGACAGGTGATGTTCTGAATTTGCTGCTGAACACGCAGGTGGCTTTGAGAGCTGGAGGTTTTCCACCCCCAGGAAGCATTTAGCAGGAGCCTGAAATTTTGCATTTTGTGGCATTAGGGACAGCAGCTTCCGAGCGTGGGTAGTTAAGGATGGCTGGGAAATTAAAAAAAGATCCTTTTATTATATTGGAAAAAAGGAGAAAATAAGAAAGGACATAACTGAAGAGAGATTTGCTATTTCCAGAGCCAGCTTCGGGCTCTGGCTCCCGGCCTGGGGAAGCTGCGACCTCCAGATTTCCCTCACCATCCAAACCTCAGAGCCACTGGGTTTTGCCGAGCGCAGCAAAGAACAAGCCCTCTGAACCCGGCTTTTTATGGAAAGCAAATCTGGCCTAAAGGTTTGAGTTTCCTTTGAAAGTGGCACATTGCCTGCAGAGCTGGAAATGTGGGGCACGGGGGAAACTCCCCAAATTTGATACCTAGACAGCGAAATACCAGCTGAGGGTGGTGCTTTATGGGGAGCGAGCACTGAGAGGAGTTGGCACCCACCTCCCATGTGTCCCCTCGAAAATCCTGTGTTCTTCTTGGTCTGCAGGGTGAAACGGCTTGAGATGTCTCCAGAGGTCAACATGATGCTGAAAGCACAGGGTGGGACGTGGACCTTGGTGGGCAGCTTGCAGTCCTGGTATTTCTCAGAGTCTTCTGCCACCTTCAGGGTCTCCTCCCTGTTCAGCCACCCCTTGTTGGCATCTGCCAAACACAAGATTAATGTTCAGGTGCTTAAACTGGGCACGTGTTGTGTTTGCACATGAGGTGATGCCTTTAGAGACAGCCCCGGCTGGTGGTGGCTTTCTTACTGGAGGTGGGAGCTGGTGTGGTCACCCCACAGGCTGTGCTGAGCGTTTGTCCATCCTGGAGAAGAGAAGCTCTGGGGAGACCTCGTTGCAGCCTTTTCAGACTTAAATGGGGCTGATAAGAAAGATGGGGACAGACTTTTGAGCAGGGCCTGTTGTGATAGGACAAGGGGTGATGGTTTTAAACTAAAGGAGGNGCTGGGAAGGTCCCTTCAACACAAACCATCCTGTGATAAACTGGCAGTGACAATTGTTCCTCCTGGCTGTCCCAGAGCAACTCGTCCCTTGGGGTGCGGACGGGAACCTCGGGGTGATCCCAGCTCCAAACCCCCCCAGTCTGGCAGAGCCCAGCGCTGGTCGGGACACGGGGATCGAGCTGAGACAGAGCCCAGTGCCACAAACAGCTCCCGAGAGGCATTTTTGTCTCCAGCAAAACAGCCTCTCTGTGGGTGAGAGCGTCCAGATCTGCGGGATCAATCTGTCCACACATCCAGAAATTCAGGGTGGGCCGAGTTTGCCAAGCTAAATTATTCCCCGAGGAAGGGCGGCCGGGCTTTCGGCTGGGATTTCAGCTGGGTTTGGTTATCGCCCTGCCCTCGCTGTCCTGGACGCGGCGTTTCCCTCCGGAGGCAGCTGTGCTCGGCGCAGACCTCTGCGCAGCAATGCCAGGTGGCCAGAAAAAACGTGTTCCAGCCCCCCAAAAACTGGCTGCTTTTCAGCGCTGGATGAATTATCTGTGAAAACCTCTTACGGCTCACACAAAACAAGGTAATTATTCAGAAAGCAGGGGACGAGGAGAGAGCCAGAGGATGAAAATATTATCTGTTAGTGATTTACAGGGAACCACAGACGGTGTCAAAGAACAACAGCTGAATCCAACTTGTTGTTTTGGCAACTTCTTGGCTACCAAATGTTCCCAGATGACACGGGGGGGACCCAGAGGTGGGGGAACGGTTGGACTCAATGATCTTGGAGGTCTATTCCACCCAAAATGACTCTACAATCTGAATGGTTTTCCCAGCTCTGCAAAGCTCCAAACTCTTTACTGCGAGGCTGCCCTGGAAAATCACCGAGGCAGCGGCTTTTTAAACGTTTCTTATTACACTTCCTTCGGTAGCAGCGTTACAAATGCTCTTCCTTCGCCAAACGTTTTTCCCTGGGCGACCATGACTGCTCTGGCAGGTTTGTTGTTCACGTTCTGAAACGAAATCATCCCTTTGCCTTCAGCTCCAGCGGTTTGCAACCCCCTCCCCTGACTTTTAGAAGGTTGTGGGGGTTTTTTATTTCTCCTAACAAATCTTTCACAGCGTTTACGTTTTCCAGGTGCGTTGTCAAACCCCAGAAATCCGGGCAGCCCCAGCCCTCCACCTCTGCCTGGTTTCCTCCCAAAAACCCTCTCCTCGGAGCATCGCAGCCCTGGGCAGCGACGAAGGGTTTGTTTTAAAGCCGTCACCGCCTCTGCCAAGCTCTCCCTTCTGCTTCCACCGCCCGGTATTTCCCAATCGCCAGCACAACACAACGGATTTCATGAAATTAAGTATTTCTCCTCCACGCAGCATATTTGCCCGGTGATTATAACTAGTCCCCGAGGTAGCCAAGCACAGCAGAATTTCATTTTAATATGCACACCCACGCAGCCTCGCTAAAAACCCAAGACACTCCCCCGGTCCTTCTTGGGAAAGGCTGAGCGCTGCAGGGAGCGTCTCCCGGTTCGGCTTCACCGCTCACACTGGGAACACTCTGTCATTTGGTGTGGAAAAAATAAAGAAAAAAAAGCTGGGGAAAGGAGTTTCCCAAAGATTTCAAGGGATCCCTGATGGCCTGAGAGCAAGTAGAGTGTAAGAACAGAAGAATGTCAGGCAAAACAAGCGGAAAAAAGACCAGATCACACTGCTGTGGGTTTATTAACAGAACCATGAGTAGTTACTGCCTTTTGGTCACTCGATCTTGGGTCTATAGAGTGAACTTTTAACTCCAAAATGCCTTAATTCCCGCCATTTGTTTGGGCAGGCAGCACATACGTGAGCTCGCAGCATCTGTTCTGTGTCGCGCTGTAAAAAATGACAACTACTTGATCACAAAAGAGCAATTACTCAGTGCGTGTGCAGCGCACGATTTGCCTTCTCTGCAGCAACTGGAGTCCAACCTCATCCCTGCGATGAAACGGAGGAAACTCCTTCGAAGCACCTGGAGCTGCGACACTGCCCCAGCCCACGGCAGATCTGGAGTGGGAGCAGAGAGGGAAACGAGTTCACGGGGAGGTTTTCCTTTTGCTGCAGACACTGCTTCCGTCATTCTCCCTTTTCCTCCAATTCTCTTTCCCTCAGCCTCTCAGGCGCAGTTTTCCCTCAACCCCCTGACAAGCACCAGCTACAGATCCACTCGGTTTCAGCGCTGCCACTCCCTCCTGAACCCTCCCCCTGCCCTGGCCTGGCCCAGCTCAGCCTTTCACAGAATCCCAGAATGTCAGGGGTTGGAAGGGACCTGGAAAGCTCATCCAGTGCAATCCCCCCGGAGCAGGAACACCCAGCTGAGGTTACACAGGAAGGGGTCCAGGCGGGTTTGAATGGCTGCACAGAAGGAGACTCCACAACCTCCCTGGGCAGCCTGGGCCAGGCTCTGGCACCCTCACCATGAAGAAGTTTCTGCTCATCTTTCAGTGGAACCTCCTGTGTTCCAGTTTGCACCCATTGCCCCTTGTCCTGTCACTGGTTGTCACCCAGAAGAGCCTGGCTCCATCCTCCTGACACTGCCCCTTTCCATATTGATCCCCATCAATGAGGTCACCCCTCAGTCTCCTCTTCTCCAAGCTCCAGAGCCCCAGCTCCCTCAGCCTTTCCTCACATGGCAGATGCTCCACTCCCTTCAGCAGCTTCATCAGCTCAGCCCCTTTCTCCGGTGCAGTTCAGCTCCCTCCATCAACCCCACCCTAGCCTGGCCCAGGGCCTTTTCCCAGCCCCGGCCCAGTTTAGCCCGTTCCCTCAGCCCAGGCCCAGCTCAGCTCGCTCCTTTCTCCAGGCCCGGCCTAATCCAGCACAGCCCAACCCACTTCCGGGTCCCTCCCGCAAGGCCTTGTGGGCCGGGCCCCCACCCACGCGCGCGATCTCGCGCGACCTGCCCGGCGCCGCGCGTGGCCGCGTGAAGCGTCGCGCGGAGGGGCGGGGCCGGGCGGGGCGGGACTGTTGCGTCACCGCGCAGCGCTCCCTGCGTGACGTTAACGTTTCCCCAACGCCCGCGGGTAGAGGGGGCGGCCTCCTCGCGGGAGTGACGGCTGTTTTGACCAATGAGAAGCGGTCGAGGGGTGAGTGATGCTACGCGCGGCCAATGGTGAGGGAGGAGCGGCGGGAGGGCGGAGCCGGGTAGCCGGGCCGGGCCGAGCCGGGCTGCGCCTGTCAGCGGGGCGGCGGGATGGCGGCGCTCTACGCCTGCACCAAGTGCCACCAGCGCTTCCCCTTCGAGGCGCTCAGCCAGGGCCAGCAGCTCTGCAAGGTCTGGGGCGGCCGGTGGAGCCCGGGGAGACCGTGAGGGGATTTGGGGGAAGGGGACTGAGGTCCTGTCTGTGAGGGAGCTGCTTGGGGGGGCAGGGGCCGCTGGAGGGCTTTTGTGAGGGGTGGTTTCTGAGGGGTGGTTAGTGAAGGGGTTTTGGTGACGGGGGTTTTGTGAGGGGGGGCTGAGAGGGGCGTTTTTTGAGGGGGTTTTGTGAGGAGTTGTTTGGAGGGGATTTGGGGTAATTGGGGGCTGTTTGTGAGGGAGGCCTTGAGGGCATCTAGGGCGGCTGCGCTCTCGGGGTGGTTGCGGTCTCAGGGTGGTTATTTGGGGCTAATCGAGGAGCTGATTGTCGGGGTGGGGTTTGGGGCAATCTGTGGGTGCAGAGTGGGAAGTTGGGGGCTTTGTGGTTGGGGCCCTGGGAACATTTGGGAGGTTTTGGGGGGCTGGAGGCATGGGGGCTGCTGGGGAGGTGTGTGGTATTGAGGAGTCACTTGAGGGGGCTGTTTGTCAGGGGCATCTGAGGGCACTTGAGGCAGTTTGGAGTGCTGGGGGTACTTGGAGGGTGTTGGAGAGGGAGTCATGGGGGAATTTGTGGAGAATTGGGGACAAGTGAAGGGCTGTTTGTGAGGGAGGCTGTTAGCGAGGGGAGAGGCCTGGGGGATCCTGAGGTGTTTGGGAGGATGTGGGGCCATTTGGGAGAAGCCTTATGGTATCTGAAGAGGGGAAGTGCATCTTGGAGGACAGTTTGGGTGGGGAAGGATGAGATCAGGGCTGGGGGGCAGGATATGGAGTAGCCTGGGATTGCTGAGGAACATGGGGCAAAGCAGGTGGGTGCAGGGGAACCTGTGAGGCGTGGGGTGAGAGGAGAGCGGGACCGCTGTCACTGTGGGCACAGGAGGCTGGTGGAGGGCAGAGGTGACAATAACTGCGGCAGGGCTTTCTGTCCCTGCCCAGGGAGGTGAGGCCAACCACCGTGACCCTTGTCTATGGGCGTTGGGCGCAAATAAGCCCTCGTTACGCATCTCAAGTTTACTTCTGGCTCACCTGTGACACATGCTGTCCCTGTCACCCTTCCTGTGCTCTCAGCCCTCGTAAGAGCAGCATGACTGTACAGGGAGGATATGGTTTGAGTTTGACGGGTGAAATGGGAGCGGAGGTCAGCAGGTGACCTGGGATTTTGGGAAGCAGCATGCAGGAGAAGCACTGAATCTCACCCAATGCTTTTGTTGTTGCAGGAGTGCCGGATTGCACATCCCATTGTTAAATGCACTTACTGCAGGACTGAATTCCAGCAGGAAAGGTAAATGTCGCTGAGCTGGGGAGACCGATGTTGTCTTTAGAACAGATGCACCAACAGAACTGTAGTGTTTCCACACCTTTAACTGAGGCTTAACCTGTAGATTGTTGCTGTGGAAGACTTGGGGACCTTTGACCTTCCTCAAAGTTCTGCTGGGCGAGTCGCTGTGCCTCTGAGGTGTCCTTAATTTGCACCGTTTTCTTGGGTTTTAGTTTTGGTTAGTGCTCAGATGCATCTTCCAGTGAGGGATCTGGGTGCACCTTCCCAAGAGTTTTCCTCTTCTCTGATTTCTAGTATCCAGAAATTATTTCCTTATGTGTTTCCTTCAGCTGTGCTTTTGCATTTTTGCAAGTTATGTAGCTTACAGAGGAAGGATTAGTAAACCCAGTAGCTGCATGCAGGCATTGTGTGGGTTTTTTCCTGTGTTTGTTGGACAAATACATCTTTGTCCTGACTTGCCTTGATTACAAGATACTTCGCAGTAATTCCGCTTATTGGCAAATTATCCTCAACCAGATGGGGATAGGAAATGCCCTTTGATATGAGTCCGCAGTGAGGATGAATACAACCTCACCACTAGAGATGGAGCCTGGGGGAGACAGGGATCCTCACCACAGGGCTGAATTTTCTTTGGGGAAGTTTTAACAGAACAATCTTTCCTTCTTTTGAACAGCAAAACCAACACAATATGCAAGAAGTGTGCTCAGAACGTGAAGCTCTATGGCACAGTAAGTGAGAGGGCTCGTTCTCAGGAGCCTCTTTTCGTCTTTTTTATCTTTATCCTTCCCAATCTCAGAGCAGTTTATGGGCTGACTCTGTTGTTATAGCATGACTGATCAATAATATGTGGACTCAAGCATGAAGCTTTTACCTTTTGTGTCCTTTTAGTACCGAAAAGAGCAGCTCTGCATCATTTTAGGCCAGGAAATGACCTATTCAATATCCAATTGAAACGAGAACATGCTTACACAAACTGAGATTGCTGCAGAATCAATGATAAATCTTGCTTTCCTGCTTATCTGAAATCTAAAAAAGAGGTTTTGATTGTTTCTATTTTTGAGTTATATGTTTTCTAAAAATTTCATAGCACTTGATAAATGGTCTGGGTGCTGTAGCTAAATATGCTTAGTAGGAGACCAATTACATCTAAATGTAATTATGGCTCCTGGATCCGCATGATGATTAGCTTGAAACAGGGAAATAAAAGTTTCGAAGTGATGGGAAGAGAGAAGAGGACAGAGCAATGTATTAATGTTATTAGAAAGCACTGCTGTACCAGTTGTTTTTCTTTCTTAAAGCCAAAACCCTGCCAATACTGCAACATTATAGCAGCATTTATTGGAAACAAGTGCCAGCGTTGCACAAACTCTGAAAAGAAGTATGGACCTCCACACTCCTGCGAGCAGTGCAAGCAGCAGTGTGCGTTTGACCGGAAGGATGACAGAAAGAAGGTCAGTATCACTGTAAAACGAGGCCAAAAAAGGTAAAAGAGCTGATGACAACGATTGTCTGTCCTTCTCCTTCGCGTATTGTCTAGCATTTCCAAAGGGGGTGTCTCTCGGTTATAAAGGATTTTTCTGGAGTTGAGCTTTGTTGTCAGAGCTGTGTTTTGGGGCTGTTTAATCTCCGAGTTCCTCTGCTCCATTGCCCAAAGGTGCTGCTTCTCTGTATTTGGTTTGTGGGCAGGAAGCCAGACCAACATTTTTCCTCCTCTCTTTCTCATCTTGCAGGTGGATGGAAAGCTGCTGTGCTGGTTGTGCACACTGTCCTACAAACGTGTCCTGCAGAAGACCAAAGAGCAGTGCAAACACCTGAGCAGCTCCTCCCGGGCCAGCCTGCAGGAGAAGGAGCAGTACAGCAGGCTCAGCAGCGGCAGCCACTACAACAGGTAACGTGCACGAGCTTTTCTGTGCACGGGGTGAGCAAACAGGGTGCCTGGCTGCTCTGTGCTCTGTTGGTGCGCTTCCTAAAGCCACTTTCGAATCACAGAATCATTTTGGTTAGAAAAAACCCTCGAGATCATCGGGTTCAACTGTTCCCGCAGCCCAGCACTGCCCCGTGTCCTGAGAACCTCATCTCCACATCTGTTCAACCCCTCCAGGGATGGTAACTCCACCACTGCCCTGGGCACCCTCCACCCACAGCCCCTTGGGGAAGAAATTGCTCCCCAGATCCAACCTCAACCTCCCCTGGTGCAACTTGAGGCCGTTTCCTCTCGTCCTGTCTGGGCCTCCATACGTTGGTGATGGATTTTGACAGTTGTTTGTTGTTCAGGAGAATCTGGCTAAGTCAGGCTTTACTAGTTTGCAAACCCCGCTGTTCTGGCGTAGGCTTGTAGTCCAACAGTGCTTCTTAGTGATTCAACTTACTGAACTCATACGCAATTAAACCTAAATTGCATTTGTAAAATTTAATGATTGAAATGTAGATTTTAAGTGAGAGTTGTTCACCTACCTACTGATCTGACTGACACGTTGTTTTCTGTTTATTTTTGGTCTCCAGCTACTCTTCAGGGAATGAATTTTTTATCATTCTTTCTTGCACTAGGAAATCTTGTCTTAATAGGTTCAGCGGGGGTGGGAATATTTATCTGCTTCTCTGTCTTAGACTACAAGTCATTCAGGTTCTGACATACAGTTTCCTCATTTTTCTAGCCAGAAAACCTTATCCACCTCTTCTATTCAGAACGAAATCCCAAAGAAGAAAGCCAAGTTCGATGCCATCTCTGCCAATGGTGACAGGTGAGCCTGTTACATGGGGAAATTGCGGGTGGGCGGTCATGTTTGCTACTTTTATATAAGACAGAGTTTGCAAATCACGGGAAGCTCGTATGCGAGAGCAGGGATCTCAGGCTTTGGGACATCGAAGGGCTGTATATTAGCCGTTTCCAAAACCCAGCAGGCCAGTGTGACTTGGCATTTAGACCTCGGTTTGAAGAGGAAAAGAATACCTAGTGCTTATACCTGCTAGAATAGAAACTGCTTGTTGGCTGAGCTCCCCAACAGTTCAAAAAACTGCAGCCAGATGAGCGTTGTCCTCTCTCTGCAAATAGAGGGAGAGCAGAGCTGTCGGTTGCGTTGGAGAGTCGAGCTCTGTGGGGTTTGTGATTTTGGGGCTGTCAGGCTGGTCTGCAGGGAGATGATCTCAGAGGAGAGGATCAACACCCACCTCCCATTTCCCCTCCGGCCTTCTAGGGGAGGGACAATCAAACAGCTTTGCCTGAAACCTTCCAATCCCATCCCGCTGTCACACGTTGTGCTGGATGGTGTTGACACCAGCTGCATGCACACCAGAGTGGGATTCACTAGCAGAAACAGGAGATTGAGATGGATTTTTATTTTTTTACCGTCTTGTACATGCATATTTTCATTCCTGCCTTTCCTCTCTGATTCTCAGCGTTCCTTCCTCTCCCGAGATGCTTTGTCCCCCTGCCCAGAGTGCCCCGTCCACGTTGGCGCAGTGGGCTGCTTCCCAACAGAGTCTCGGTGCCCACCATTGTCCTGTTTCTCAAGGCACTGACATCCTGAAGTGAGATCACCTCTTGTTTTCTCCCCTCTTGCCCTCCCTTTCTTCCCAAACAGCAGTGAATTTTGGGCACGGACTAGAGCGTAACCTCTTTAGTGCCAAAGGGTCTGTTAAAGCCACTGGTAATTAATTAATCACTACCTCCCTTGAATGTATTTTCTTCGGGAGCGCAGGTTGCGTCTCTCCTATATTGACACCTTGTCAATGTTTGTGAAATGTGACAATGGGAAATAGAACTTAAATAATTTTGGGAGGCAGAGTGTTCTAAAAGACCATTTATCATCTGAACAGTGTTTTCAGTTAAAAGTGTGAAAATTTTAAGGGTCAACTGTGGCTTGGGAGCTGTGGCTGAGTCCTGTCGAGGCTCCTGCTCACTTTGAGGCTGCTCTCCAGGCTGTAGGCCACCACCATGTATTTTTATCTGCTCGCTAAAGCCTGGGCTGAGACCTAACAACTCACTGCAACACCACTGCTGGCTTGAAAATTATCCAAGAAGCAAAAAGTCCCATGTTTTGGCATCAGCGGCTCAGCCATTTGTTTGCAAAACAGCAGCAGGTATTAGCGGAATCAAACACCTTTGTTTTATTCTTGTGTCAGATGTTTTCAGCCTGGCTGTGGTCCTCGCCACGGGCTTTATTTTTTTGATGAATCCCAGTGACTGTGGGTAATTTTAGCAACTCCTAAAGAGCTCCAGCAACGTGCTGTGGAAAAGGCGAGCTGCAGCTGCCTTAAATAGACACGTGGCTGTGTTTCTTGAATAGAATAATAACAGTGGTTCATTAAATGTGGTTTTTGGAGTTGCCTGGGCACCCTGAGCTCTCCATTCCCTGCTGTGGGTGCAGACCCTGGGGCAGGAGAACACCCTTGAAGCCCCTGGCGTCTGTACCAGCTCTGCCGAGCTCCGAGCGGCTCTGGGGACAGTCGGTGGCCCGTCTGTCCCTTCTCCCCACTGGGTGGCAGGGCTGGCTGTCACCTTCCCTTCTCCACAGCGTGCTCTGCAGTAGGAGCTGCCAAGGAGGGAATTTTTCCTGCTCAGGGTAATGTGAGCATCTCCTGGCACTCGTCCTCACCCCAGGATACAGCAGGAGGGAAGCTTGCCTGGACAGAGGGGTGGTGTAAGCAAGAGGTTGGTTTTAGCCAGAGGGAATCAGTGAAGAAGCCTTTTTTTTCTCTGTGGAGGCTGGTTTTTTTATTCTTTCTTTCACTTCTCCCCAGCACTGAGTGGGAAATTAAAGCTGCTGTTAGTAACATGCCTGCACACAGCAAGGTACCAGAGCACCCACCACCATCTTGCACAGCCTCCACTCGGGGAAACTACTTAGGAACACATTTGAAATGGAGATATTATTCTGTCGTAGTGTGTGTGTACGAACCTCTCCTGCGCTCGAGAGCTGCCCAGCGTGACAAGCCCCGCGCTAGATCTGCTGTCCCCAGCGACCTGGCACGTCCCGTGGCGTGGGCTCTGCTGTCAATGGGTTCTAACCGTGTAAGACTCTTCCCCTGTGGGCTACAGACCCTCAGAGCTGAGTTTTCCTTTGCCAAACTCTCTCTCCTGGTGCCATCCTGTGACTTTCAGATCTGTGAAGCTGCGCTTGCTGAGTTTCCACCCCAGCACAGTAGCGGAAAGAGCTTTTTCTTCTGCCACATCCTTGCTAACCAGTCCAATCAATGCAGACCATGCTTTTAAATAGAAAATGGATTATTTCCAGGAGGAAACCCCCATGTGAGGGGAGCAGCCAGTAGGGAGGTGGGAATGTACTTGAGAGAGGCAGCAATTTGACCCCAGTCCGCTCCGCGTCCCGGCTTTAGAACTAAATGCTGACTTTAGGACATGTGTTGATCTACTCTGGAGGCTTTAAAAAAAAGTCAGGCTTCATATAAACCTGTTTATAGCAGCAGTGCTGTCTGAAAACAGCCAGGCTTGAACTAGTCTCCTAGGTGAAGCTTTGTTGCCTTATTACTGTTAGATTTTTATACAGTGATCTCAGGTGTGTGCAGCTGGGAGTGTGTTTGCCCTTGTAGCACCAAGAGATAAAAATCAGGCTTATCATTCCAGCGGTAAGGAACAGAAGGCAGGCGATGATCAGGTGAGCTCCCTGGGCCTGTGGCTGCAGCTTATCATATCTTATGAGCTGAAATATTCCTGTAGCTCACGACACTTCGTGGCTGCCCAGATCACCGGGTGTCTTGTAAGGAGATTTATGAATTACCAGTGCAGGGGGAGTGACTCGTGTCCATATCAGTTTTCAGCTGGTTGCTTGGGTTTAGAGTTCCTATGGGTGTACAAGTGGTGTGCTCAGCTATTTCTCTGTCTTCCTGGAGTCTTCCCTGCTCTGGAGTGGTCACGAAGCTTCTTCCTAAATTAACTCTGTCATGGTAGAATCAAAATACAAAAGTCCAGTGTGTCTTTTTACCCCTTTTCCCTGCTGAGGACAGAGCTGACTTTAATCAAGGTGTCTCCCTTGGCTTTATTTAACTTGGAGGTTATTTGTTTCTCTTGCGTGTTCCCTCCTGGCCAGAATGGTTTTTTACATTTAGTGAAAAGCTTTTTGCTGGGCATCCAGGGATGGAGCAAAGTGGTTGCAGGAACTCTGCTGTCCACAACTCTTGGGTTTGATAAAGGACCCTTAACTGTTTGCAGGGTTGCTGCAGACGCTGGTCGATGTCACCGATAGAAGTTCTATGTCCCTGCTGATCGATCAATTACACAATTTGATATATCACATGTAATCCCTGTTGTCTGTCATAGCATGTAATTCCCAAATTCCATGTGGCAGCCAAGGCAGGGATACAGATAATTCCTGCAGTCAGGGAGTGATCATCACCCTGTGCTGGGCACTGGGGAGGCCAAACCTTGAACCCTGGGGTCAGTTTTGGACGCTTCACACCAAGAAAGCCCTTGAGGTGCTGGAGCGAGTTCAGAGAAGGGAATGGAGCTGGGGAAGGGGCTGGAGCACAAGTGTGATGGGAGCGGCTGAGGGAGCTGGGGGTTCAGCTGGAGAACAGGAGCTGAGGGGAGACCTTCTGATCTCTGAACTGCCTGAAAGGAGCTTGGAGCCAGGGGGGTCGGGCTCTGCTCCCCAGGAACAAGCGCCAGGAGCAGAGGAAACGGCCTCAAGTTGCACCAGGGGAGGTTGAGGTTGGATCTGGGAACAATTTCTTCCCCAAAGGGCTGTGGGGCATTGGAACAGGCTGCCCAGGGCAGTGCTGGAGTCACCATCCCTGGAGGGGTTGGACAGACGGAGATGAGGTTCTCAGGACATGGGGCAGTGCCAGGAGTAGGGAATGGTTGGATTCGATGGTCTTGGGGGTCTTTTCCAACCGAAGTGATTCTATAATTTGGAGGACACAACGTGTGCCATTAAATGATTTCCATTTTTCTTCCAGTGTCATCTGTGGGAGTTTCCCTGTGTCAATGAAGAGAAGGGGTTGTGATGAGTCTTTCCCTCTTCTTTGTTGCAGTTTCTCTCCGGACCTCGCCCTGGACTCTCCTGGCACTGACCACTTTGTCATCATCGCACAGCTGAAGGAGGAAGTGGCGACTTTAAAAAAGATGCTACACCAGAAAGATCAGATGATTTTGGAGAAGGAGAAGAAGGTACAGCCCTTGGCTTGCTTTCCCCTGCAGTGTGTGGACATGTTCACACAGCTCACACTCCAGGGGAGTCTGGCTTTTTATCTTGGAGCGAGCAAGAGAGATTCTGGCTCTTTCCAGGCTGCCTCCTTTCCAATGTTGAAGACATTTTCTGGACCCACCCAGGAGATCTCATTTCATAAAGGGTCATTTCCTGACCGCTGTCCCAGAGACCTCCATGTGGGGGAAAGACTGAGAAAAAAACATGCTGCTCTGTGCAGAAAGAGCCCTGGCTGCTCCTGCTTCTCTGTGCTACTCTGTGAACTGGTTCTGCTCTTGCTGAGCTGCCCCTGCCCACCCCAGCACATTTCCAAGCTCCTCCAGTCTCACGCAACCTCTGCAAAAGCATTTTCTGTGGCAGGGTGCGTCTGGGGTGAAGGTGTTTGTTTCTTCTTCCAGCTCACTTGTTCCTTTCTGCAGATCACGGAGCTAAAAGCCGACCTGCAATACCAGGAGTCGCAGATGAGGGCAAAGATGAACCAAATGGAGAAGACGCACAAGGAGGTCATGGAGCAGTTACAGGTGACAGCGTTGTTTTTATTTGCTGAGCTGTGTCGTGCCCAGGAGTGACTGAGGACACCCTGATCACAACACCACATGAGTTTCTGCACAGGCAGCTGTTAACGCATCCCGACCCTGTCCCATCTGCAATGCATCATAACCCCTATTTATATCCTCCTTGCTGCTCTCTACTTGGGTTCAAACTCACTGTATTGTAAAGTGCTGTGTTGTGTCCCCTATGGACTAAAAAGAAACCATCAAACTCATTTTACCTATTGCCAAATTCAGGTTTGAACCTGTTTCTCCGGACTGCAGAACCTTTGTCAGTTCCCTGCACCATTCTTAATGTGATTTATGTGACCGGTAACCAGAGAGAACAAAGCTCAAGAAACAATCAGTAATTCCTTTAGCACTGTATCTCTGTAGTGCGAAAAAAGAAATCCCTGAGCTGGAGGGAACAGGGAGAGCAGGATTCTTGTCACGGCCACGGAAACACTGGGCAGACTGTCAGCATAAACACGCTCCGAGGCACCGAAGAGATCGGGTCAAAGGAGACCTGGTTCCAGCAAGGAAATCGGGCACAGAAATGAACTTCGCACCCTTTAATTACTCTGAGGTTTATAACGATCTAAAGCTTTAGCCATGAGAAATGGCAGGGGATAAGACAAAAGGCTGAGAAAACAGCCTACAGTAAAATGTAGGTGGCGTGTGAAGACACCGAGGGTGAAGCTGGAGAGCCGTGAGCTGCTTCACCCTGCGGTTTGGAATAAGCAGGGGAAGCTGGTCCCAACCTGCCAAACCAAGAGGCGGGATGGGGCCTCGAATCACCCGTTTTGCTTTGCACGGTGGCCGGTGTGCGGGGAGGGGGGGAAGCCCGTCCCGCTGCCCTTGTGGGCGTCCTTGGCTGGTCTCACACGAGTCGCGCGTTTGTCCCCTCTCGCCGTGGAAGCCGTTAACTTCTCGCTTACGGCGTGGGGACGCGAGGGGAGGGATGGGAAGAGCCTTTTCGAGGTGGTTAGAGAGATGCCGGACTTGAGCTTGTGCTGCGATGCTGTGCAGCATCACCCTCCTCCTTTTTTGTCTGCGTGTCCAGGCAATTCTAGGATTCCTAAAACTAACGATCCATGCCATTAAATACCCGTTTTCACTGTGTTTCCAGGCCAAGAACAGGGAACTCCTGAAGCAAGCAGCTGCCCTATCGAAGGGCAAAAAGCCTGAGAAGTCAGGAGCGATCACCTCCCCGTAAAACCAAACCCCCACATGGGAGATCTAGCCAAGGAGCCTGGGAGACCTGCCCGATGGCTGGAAGTGAAACCTCCGCGTTGTCGCTGCCGTGGACCCGACGGAAACGCCTGGCGTGTGTTGCCTTTCGACAGCAGGCGTGAGCGCCTCTGCTTTCCGTCTCTCTCGAATGACCGATCCGATCCACGGGGAGAGGTCCCAGCCGTCCGAAATCCCCCCCAAAAGTACTGTTTTTTGGATGAAATGTATTTTTTTTTTTTTCCTAACCAGTTACTACCACTGCCAACCCTTTTCATTAGCAAACAGGAACCTGCTGCATTAAAGACTTCTCGCTGGTTCCCGACCGGCTGCTGGGAGGCAATAGCCGTGGCCGGTTGTTACACAGATAAGACAGGAGCTGCGTGTGGTGAGAGCTTGATTTTTTTCTTTTCCCGGACTCTTCCCTCTTCAAAAGGAAGCCGATAAATCACCAGCCCAACAGATGTTACTGGAAGGTTGTGCCACTGCTGAGAACGGTTGATCCAGCTTTTTGAAGATGCTTCCAAAATGGAGGCTGTGTATTTATCTTGGAAGTTTATTTTGGTTTGGTTTGGTTTGTGGGTTGTTTGTTTTTTTTTTTTCTCCTTTTCTATGTCAGCTTGGCAAACCGAACTGCCTTGTTTTGTGTTTTCTCGTTTTGTTATGAGAGCTTTTGCATTGGGAGCCAGAGCATAACGATACAGACCCCAACCCACCCCATTTTCCCCCTTCTGGTGACTTGGTGACCTTGGGGGCATTGATGACTTCTGCAGCTTGGTGTGATCAAGCGCCTTTTACTCCATTTCTTTTCAGGAGGAGAGTTCAAGGTTTGGATGTTCCCTCCGTCCCTGGGTCGAGCTCACCCTCTTCTCCCCTTTCCCTGCCCCATTCCCTTCCAGGCGCAGGAGCCAGTTTGGCTCCAGGAAAACGCTTACTCAGGCAGCACCCCAAGCCAGGGAGTGGTTTTTTGGGGCTCTCCAGGGACATTTCTCAGTGCTGATTAAAAAAAAAAATAATAAAAATAACAAACAGCAGAATAAAAGGGCTACAAAAGTTCCCTGTAGCAGGGACGTGCCTCTCCAAAACAGCACAGAGACCACAGGCCCTTCCAGCCAGGCCAGCTCCCCAAGCTCCAGCTTTTTGGGGCGCAGGGGGGGATAAAAAGCACTTGGCCGCTGTGGAGGGGGGAAAAGCACCGCAGGCTGCGGGCACCTCGTTCCATCCAGGGCTCGAGAAACATCTCAGGGCTCAGAGACCATCAGGACAGAGGAGCAGGAGGTGAAACCTTAGCGCAGATCGAAGGTGGGTTGTGGAGAAGAGAAATTGTCTTTTTGCTGCAGGGCTGGCTGCTCTGTCAGGGGGTTTGTTGAGCTTTTAACTAGAGATTGTGATTTTTCTTGGGGTTTTTTTTGCATCCTTTATTTCGTTACTTTTACTCAAAGGCACTTTTTTTGGATGGCGTTGGCTTCCGGTATGGAAAGAGCTGCTGCAGCATCACACGCTGCCAGGTGGGCTTTTCTTCCTTCTTTTTTGTTTTTTAAAAGAGACTTCTGATTTGAAAACGAGAAAAAAAAGAAAAGTTGTTGCACTTTGCCGGAGTGCGACAGCAGGAAAATACCTAATTTTATACTTCCCACGTTTTTAGAAAATGAGGTGCATTGGTGGGATTTTTTTAAAATGGGAGCTTTGCTTTTTTCGCTTCCCTCAAGACAGAAATAACTGGAGGGAGGAAGGCCCTGTATATACTGTTATGGGGGAGGTTTGTGATAAATTGATCCTGCGGTTGAGTAGCTGATGATTTGTAGTAATAACCTTGTTTCTTTGTATGTTTGTAATAATGCAGATTTTAAAAGGGATGCTTTGATTTGTACAAAACTCTGACAACTGTAAAAGTGTTTTAAAAAAAAAAAAATCCTCGTCTCTGTCTGATACTTTCTATTTGCCTTAAAGAGGAGAAAAATTACTCAACCAAAGCGCCTTTCCCTGCCTGGAACTGATTTATCTCCTGCCTGGTCGGTCGTGGGTCTGGTGCGTGTGGGACGGAGACGCCGTTTTTCTATTGTTTGCTTCATTCTGACTTTTGTTTCTATCTTTAAAGCCTCCCCATCAAGCCTGTTGCCAGGATCCTCGTTACTTGGTTACATCCCGCTTCCCAGGGCCCATCCGGCTGCATCCGACGAGATCTCTTCTCTATTTTCTTCCCCAGCCGCGTGAATGAAGCCAGAGCGCAACACCAATTTGGTTTTGGTAGGAAACAAAAAGACAAGATGATCAGGAGGTTCTTTTTTTTTTAAAGATACTGATGCAAACGAGGTGAGCAAACAGCATTTGTGTCTCTGGAGTCTTCTCCGTATCCCAGCCGTGAGTCTGGAGGTAAAAAAGGTTGGTTTGATTATTTTTTGGTTTTTTAAGCTAATTTTCCAGCAAAAGGTTGATAGTGAAAAGCTCTGGAGATTTCCATTTGGAAAGGCCCCTCGTCCCCGGGCTGGGGACCAAAAACCTGGGCTAGTTAGAATCACAGGATCATTTAGGGTGGAAAAGCCCCTCAGGATCATCGAGTCCAACCGTTCCCCAGCCCTGGCACTGCCCCATGTCCCTAGAACCTCATCTCCGTCTGTCCAACCCCTCCAGGGATGGTGACTCCAGCACTGCCCTGGGCAGCCTGTTCCAATGCCCCACAGCCCTTTGGGGAAGAAATTGTTCCTAAATCCAACAGATTTCCCTCAACCCAGGCAGAGGCTGCTGGGGAAACCTGGGGAGAGGCTGCAAACCAACCCAGTTTGGTCAGCGTGTCCTTCCCACCAGGTGATTTCAGGTTTCCAGAGCTGAACATTCCATCTGCAGCCTCAAGCAGCTCCTTGTCTCTCCTCCCAATGCTCATTTTCAGATGAAAGTGCCTTATATCACGAGCTCACAGCCTGTTGTGAGTGCCAGGTGAACGGCTCGCCCTGTGCAAGAGGGGGAGCTCAGCAGCTTATCCTGGTTAGTCACAGAATCCCAGAATGTCAGGGGTTGGAAGGGACCCCGAAAGCTCATCCAGTGCAATCCCCCCGGAGCAGGAACACCCAGCTGAGGTCACACAGAAGGTGTCCAGGCGGGTTTGAATGGCTGCACAGAAGGAGACTCCACAACCTCCCTGGGCAGCCTGGGCCAGGCTCTGGCACCCTCACCAGGAAGAAGTTTCT
>VWYH01004458.1:7127-35463 GCA_013399365.1 Pampusana beccarii | reverse complement strand
CAGAGCAGAGGGGCAGGAGAACCTCTCTGACCCACTGACCACCCCTTCTGATCCACCCCCAGGTCCCATTGGCCTTCCTGGCCACAAGGGCACAGTGCTGGCTCATGGGCACCCTGCTGTCCCCAGGACCCCCAGCTCCCTTTCCCCTACACTGCTCTGCAACAGCTCGTTCCCCAACTTACACTGGAACCTGGGGTTGTTCCTACCCAGATCCAACACTCTACACTTGCCCTTGTTATATTGCATTACATTTTCCCCCGCCCAACTCTCCAGCCTGTCCAGGTCCTGCCCAAGTTTGCAGGGCGCGTTATCTCTGCTGAGCGCAGCACAAACCTGTCGGACCCTGGAATGTGCCCAATTCCGTTTACAGCGGTTCGGGAGATAGACCCGAGCTGATGTGCCCAAGGCTGGGTCTGAGTCAGCGGGTAGAGCCAGGCCCAGCCTAAGATCCTCATTTCCTTCTCTCGGCAGCTTATCCACTGCTTCTAAAGCAGCTTGAATGTTTGCAGAAGGATGTATCTTCTTTATTTATTTATTTTGGGTTGTGATTGCTTTCTGTTTTATTTCAAAGCTTTAGCAAAATCTGGTTTGGGCAGCAGCCGAACACACTTGAATTTTACATCCTGATCTCAGCCACCTGCTAGTCACAAAATCAAGGTAAAAAACGAGATTTCCCATTTTTTGGCCAGTGTTTTTTCTCCATTCTGCTCATTTCGGGTGAGCTGATATTTGGCTGCCCGTTCCAGCAGAAATCTCAAAGTTTCCCACGCACTGACCATGTGGGATGGAGGTGGTTGGGCTTTCAGGGCACAACGAAAACCTCCGGCAAAGCGTTTTTTGAGAGCTACTGACCAAGAGGATTAGATATTTCTTTTAAAAAAAAGTCATTACTTGAATAAATAGATCCTTTCCAAACTTCTAGGCCCCCTGGCAAGGATCTGAAACGTTTGTACACAAATGGCCATGAACTTTTTTGCAGCCTGACAGGGGGTACCCAGTCAAAGTGAAGCCATAGCAGAATTAAACCCGCAGGAGAATTAAATTGACTTAACCAGCCAGTAATTACCCCCAAACGCACTCCCTTCCCTTCCATTCCTCCCTAATTGCTGGAGCTTGCTGGCTCAGGCATGTACCCTGGGGGCAACAGGCTTTAAAATCGGATTAAAAAGCCACCCGAAAACCCACTAAGGATCTTAAAATCCTTTTAAAGCGTCAGTAACTTGTGTTTTGTAGCTGAGCCAGGTGAGCACAAGCTTTGTTCTGGAGATGGGGGCTCCAGAGCAAGAGGAACACCCACCAGTCCAAACCAGTGCAAACTGCTGTGTCAGGGGAGGTTGAGGTTGGATTTAGGAACAATTTCTTCCCCAAAGGGCTGTGGGGCATTGGAACAGGCTGCCCAGGGCAGTGCTGGAGTCACCATCCCTGGAGGGGTTGGACAGACGGAGATGAGGTTCTAGGGACATGGGGCAGTGCCAGGAGTGGGGGGAATGGTTGAACTTCATGATCTTGAGGGTTTTTTCCACCCAAAACGATTCCGTGATTCTCTGCTGCTTCTCTTTGTCCTCAGGGTCTGGGCTGGACAAAACCGTGGGTCTGATGAAGCACCCAAAGCCGGACAAGACACGGATTGTCCCCGGCCAACCCTGTTATTTGCTCTAAGGTGACTCACCTGGAGCAATCAGCTTTGCCTTCCTGTTTAGCTTTCTCACAGCGCAGTTAAAGTACGGTCAGCACCTTCATAACGAGGGCACTGTCAGTCCCGAAATAATTACTGAGCTGTCACCTGTTCCCCATGACTGGTGTTTCTGGAAACAGGGCGTTTGGGTTCAGCTCTTGGGTTCCTCTCTCGAGGAAATTTTGTCTTTGCCAACGAATATTGTCACGAGCCTGGCTGCAGCTCCGCTTTCTGAATCAGCCAGCGCGGAGAAAACCCTCCCAGTCATGTTTCCTTGAAGAATGAGCCCTGCTGAGCTCAAACCGGGACAACAAGCAGGACCTCAAGGGTTCTTTGGTGACACTTGTGGGATGAAAGGGCTTGAGATGCTGCAGCCGCTTTGGCACAGCCCGGTGTCACCCGGTGGTGCCGAGGGGGTCACCGGTCACCTCCTTTGCCAGGGACAGGAGAAAACACCGGTGACAACCTGAGCTGCTGCTGCGTGGGCAGGAGCCTTGCAAACAGGCCAGGAAAAGTGCTGAGGCTGCAGGTGACGGGGGCTGAGCCGGGACCGCGGAGCAGATGGGGCATCGCGTGCTGCTCCGTGTCACCGCGCGAGTCCCCTGCCCGGCTCTGTGACCCCCCAGCCACGCTCAGCCCCTCCAGCCCCTGCTCTGCACGCAGGGGACAGCGCTGGCCGGTCCTGGAGTGTCCTGGCACGGCCCTCGCTGTCTCCTGATGGGATATTTTTATTTTAAATATTTGGCATCGGCTCCAGCCCGTCCCTCCAGCTGGACCGGCGCCTGACGCGCACCCACAGCCCTGGGGTCCCCAGGTCCCTCTCAGCCTGTCCCCACCGTGTCCAGAGCTTTCCGGGGGGCACAAAGGGGGCAAGAGGGGCAGCCCCCCCAGTCTGGTTTGCTTGCACTGTGTTGCCTTCACTGCTGCAAAGCAAGAGGCGGCTTTTCATCTCCGGGCTGACGTGTTTATCCAGAGCAAAGCCAGAGCTCGTGGCCTCAGGTAGCCCCGGTGCTGGCCAGGGACTGGCAGCATTTTGGCTCTTGCCCTACATGTGAGCAGCTCCACGGCTCCCTGCAGGGTGAGATGAGGCCGAAGGAGCAGACGATGGAGCTGGACCTGGGTGATGAGCTGAAACAGCATCTCTGACCTCGGGGGAGTGTGCGAGCACGTTCCCCTCGGAGCAGAAACAACCTGGGCTGCGGATCAGATCAAATCAAATCATTCCTCTCAAATGAAATCAGTGTTAACGCGGAGGCAAACACCTCGGGGCGGCTGGAGCCAGGCGAGCAGGAGGCGACGTCCTCGCGCCAAACACCGCCCAGGCCGCACACCCTCCCTGTGCAAAACACCCCTAAAAATGGCACGGGGTGTCTACAGGCACCGGGAGGGGGACAAGGACGAGGCGCAGCCAACCCAGGGATATCTGAAACTGGCTTAACTGGCTCGGTGCTCTGTCCCTGCAGAGGCCGGTGCTGGTGCAGCTGCAGCGTGGCGTGCCGGCCGTTGGCTCTGCCGCCGGCACCGCGCTGCCGAAGCGCTGCCGTGTTCGCTTAATTGGCAGGAGCTCCGGGCCGGAGCTGGAGGAGGCTGTTGCCAGGCAAAACCCGAGTTGTTTGTGCAGCGGCTCTTGTTTGCTGGACTTTGCCATGCGCAGCCTGTCAAGCAGCACCAGATTGTTATCAGCGCTGCTGTCTGGGGCTGCCTGTGGCTGTGGGATTTTTTTATTCTTTTTCCCTTCCTTCACCTCATTTTATTAGTGTTTGTGATTCAAACGGACGGGAGCTGGTGCGGGGCTGGATGCCTTGTAGGGGATGGGAGGGGAAAGCTGCTCTGAAACTCTTTGGGTTGATCAAACTCTGCGAAGCTTTAGGGAGGCTTGGGGTGCAGCGGAGCAGCAGGAGGGGGGACACAGCGATCGCTCGTGGCCATACAGAGCCATGGGACAAGCTCTGTGCACAAGCTGAGAGCAGCTGAGCAATTTTGACAAATACCACTGCCTGCAAACGCGCGCGTGCCTTTTCCATCAGCTTGCTTTTTTTTTCCCTTTGGCCCCAGGAGACTTTTTCCATGGCTCCATGTGTCAGGTGCTGCAACGGGAGTTGGACACTAGGAAAAGTTTGGATATTAGAAAAAGGTTGGACATGAGAAAAGGTTCTGCACCCAGAGGTGCTGCACACTGAACAGGCTCCCCAGGAGGGGGTCACGGCCCCAAACTGACAGTGGTCAAGAAGAGACCGGACAACGTCCTCAGACACACGGGGTGAGCTGTGGGGTGTCCTGTGAGGGACAGGAGTTGGGTTCCATGATTCTGTGGGTCCTTCCAGCTCAGGATATTCTGTGATCCTGCCGCTCCTCTCAGAGCAGAGAGGACGCAGACAGGAGCCCCAGACCGCCCCCGGCTCCCTGCCCGTGTCCGGGGGGCTCAGCCGCCGCAGTCCCGGTGCAGTTCGCCCCGTTCACACCCGCCGCTCTCACATGGGAGCGACGCCGGGGCGAACTACGACCCCCAGCATCCCCCGCGCCGCAGCTTCCTATTGGCTAATAGCCACGACTTGGCCACGCCTCCGCTCTGCCATTGGTGGAGAATGAGGGCGGGGCTTCCGCCCGCCCCGCCCCTCCCTCCGCCGCGCTATGTAAAGCGGAGCGGCCGCGGCCGCGGGGCGTTCCGGAGCCGGGGGGTGATCGGGGGTAACCGGGGGTGACCGGGAGCCCCCGCCCCGCCCGGGGGGGCCGCTCACAGCCCGGGGGCCCCGCTCCCCGCGCTGCCATGCTGCTGGCCGGCTCGCCGTGCCCCCCCGCGGGGCTGGAGGAGTACGGGGGCTGCGGGGCTCGGCGGGGCGCCGAGGTAAGGGCTCGGGGCTCGGCTGCCCGGTTTGCTTCGCCTCCTCCCTCCCCGTGCATCCACTGCTGCCGTACAGCCCACCCGGGGGTCCCCCCCACCCTGGCACCGCTGTCCCCGTCCCCAGCCCGCGGCCACCTCCCCTTGGCCGCTGCAGGGAGGGGTGAAACCGGGACATGCGGGGCCAGACTGCAAAAATAACCCTCGTGCTTATTTGCAGAGAGCCTAAAAATAAGGGTACTGGGTTGTGGGAGCAGGCTGGGGTGCTGGGAAGGGGTCCTGGGGTGGCCGTGTCCTGGCAGGGGGACATTGGGGTGGCTGGATGGGGAGATCTTGGGGTCTTCTGACCCCTCCAGGAGTTGCGATGTGTCTGGGAGTCAGGCAGAGCTCCTGCCTGCAGGAATGGGTTGGGAAGCAAAGGGAAACTGAGGCAGGGGCTGGCGGTGGGACATGCACACTGGGGTAGGTGTCTGTGGAGCTGGCAGGAGGTCAAGGGGCTCTATGCAGTTGTTTGGCTTGTTCTTGTGTTCCCGGGCTGGGTGTGGGTTCTGTCTGATGTCCCCATTAACCCAAAGGTCTGGGAAACCTCTTGCATTGCCCAGGGTTTTTGCATTTGGAGTCCAGTGTGCAAAACAAGTCTGAAATGTCTGTGGAGCTTTGCAGCACCCTCTCGGGCCATTGCACCCGCCTGCAACTTCAGTGCACCAACCTGTTGAGTCCCATGAAATGTTGGGAATTGCCTTTAAGACTTATTTTCCCATCTGGAAAAACAAGACGAAACAAAACACCATTTGCAGTTTTTTCCCCGTTCCCCTCGCGCTGGAGAGCGGTGGCAGCCGGGTTTGGTTTTCGGGGAGTGGTTCTGGCTGGGGTTGCGCTCACGTTCGGGTCCGTGCGGCAGCGGGGCCGAGCCCCCACGCTGCTCTCGCCCCCGGTGCGGCCCGGGCACAACCTCCTGACGGGTTTTGGCAGGTTAGGCAGCTTCATGGTGTTTGTTTAACCTGGCCTTATCGGGAATGGTTTTCCAACACCTGACTAAGCACCAGTGCCGGCAGGGGCTCGCTGCTCAGCACCCCCGTCCTCCAGTTCCCAGGGCATTAACTCCTTCCATCGGCAGCTCCATCAATACCCTGGAGCCTGAGAGCAGGTTGTGTGGGTCAGAACATCACCTCCGTGCCTCAGTTTCCCCATCAGCGGAGGCGGGAGGTGAGACATTCCCCGGTGACGGTGCAGCCAGGGTTAACTGCAGCTCCCCTGAGGATTGCTCAATGCAGTAAAACACACCGAGCCTCCGCGTAGCGATGATTAAAATGCACCTTCCAAGGTCACCCTGAGCTGTCACCAACAAGCGGTGGGGCTGGCCGGGCTCCCCGGCTCCTCCTCGCTGTCACCGGTCCTGCCCTGTCCCTCGTGGATTCCCCTTCCCGGGGTGTCTCTCCGTTGCCGTCCCCTCCCAGGGAACCTCTTGAAGCATCGAAAAAGCTCTTTCTCCCCAAACCATGAGTCAGTGCGGGGCCAGCTCAGCACTGGGAGCAGCGATGGCATCAACCTGTTCCCGCTGTCACCCCGGTCCGGCTTCCGTGGTGACTCAGGGCAGGGGCATCCCGCACATGTCGCAGCGTGCGGGCGCTGGTGGCTTTGGCGCTGGTGGCTTTGCTGGGGTGGCAGCAGCCCAGTGCTGGTGGCTTTGCTGGGGTGTCAGCAGCCCAGCGCTGTCAGGAGCCTGCGAAGCGCCGTGACCCACTGCCCGACAGGCGGGGAACGCGTGGCCACCGCGACAGCTGCTGCCCTGTCACCTCGTGCCACCCTACGCCCCTGTCCCGCTCGGGAGAGGGTGCCAGGCTGCGCCCGCTGCTGTGGCAGCGGTTTGGAGACAGCGGTTTGGAGACAGCGGCAGGAGAAGGCACCCGCTGTCACCTGGGCTGTGCCCGCGCTGGCTCTCAGGTATCTCCTGGTGACACCAGGTGACAGCCCCAGGATTTGTCCCTTCGCAGGGCACCGCAGGAAGGACCGCGGGGGAAGCAGCTCCCTGCCCCTCTCCCCACGCTGGAGAGCGGGACGTGTCCTCCTGCCACTGGCATCCCCGCCTGCGTGTGTCCGGGACCCTCCTCCCGCTGCCACCGTCCCCGCTGACATGTCCCGTCTCCTGCAGGTGACTCCATCGCTGTCACCTCTCCTGCCTGGCTGCGGGGTGCTGGGGGTGATGCTGGGTGCTGAGCTCAGGGGGGGAAAATGCGGATTTGGGGGCTGAGTTTCCCATTGAGCTTCCCCGTCGTTAATGAGCTGGAAGGTGTTGGTGCTGTTGGTTGGTTTTCGAAGGCTTCTCAGTCTGGGAAAGGCTGCCGGGTGCCGTGCTTGCTTTTCACTGCCTCAGTGCCATGGGATCCCGTGGAATGGGATCTGGGGTCTGTGCCCTGCCCACCCCCAGGAGCCCCCCCCAGCCGTGGAGGGAGGGGATGTGGGAAGGGAATCACAGCAGGGCTGGTGATTTGGGGGGAGCACCTGGCTGAGCGGTGCCAGAAACTGGGGGTCAGTGCCTTTGTCCCCTGTGCTCGGGGACAGGTCCCGGCCTTGCGGTGCCACCCTGGCTCCTGTTAGTGAGGGGACCTGGGGGATTTCTGCAGGAATGGGCAGAGAAGCATCTCTGAGCATCTCTGCAGCGGGTACCACAGCGTGGGTCGGAGGCAGCGATGCTGCGGGCATGGCTCTGCAAATGCCCTTTCTCAGCCCTGGTGTCACACGAGCACCGTGTCCCCCTGTATTTGGGGGGGGGGGGGGGGGCACACACCACCCCCCGCTTCCCCCTCACCTCCTTCCCAAAGCCCTTGAAACCTTTTCCATCCTCTTTTCTCCCAGCCCCACACCAGGTTCTGGCTTCTCTGTGGGTGTTTTGGGAGGGATTGTTTGATTATTGTAGCTCTCAGGGTTGGGTGCTGTGTCCCCCCCGCCCTGCCGTTGGCACCCATGGGTGCTGCTGTGATGCAGGGGGGGAAATTTCCCCTGCACGGGTGCAACCTTGTGAACTGGTGGGATGCTGCAGTGCAAAACTGGGATGGGGGAGGATTCAGGCTCTGCTGTGTGTCTGGGTTTCAGCTCTTTGGCTGGCTGGGGGGGTCCCCATGGGCACAGAGACCCTTGCAGCAGGAGGGCTGGGGGGTCCTGGTCCCATTGTGCTCCTGTTTGCATCCCCCCCATGTACACCCTACCCACTGATAGAGAGCTGAAAAATATCTGCTTGGAGAAAATATAGCATGGAAACACTTGCTATTCCCCGGGAGGGGGGAGATGGAGCGTTGCGGGGGGTCAAAGATGAGCCGAACCTTGTGTTTGGAGTGCAGAGAGCGCAGCTCCCTGTAAGCGGGTGGCTCATTTCTGTTTTAATTACATTAACGGGTCTGAAGAGGGAAGGGGGGAAAATAACTGCTGATGTTTATTGGCATTTTGTGCCCCGGGGGGGGTTATCGGGTGCTGTATTTACGCTGGTGGTTGCAAACTGCAGCGCCTGGATTGGGACCGAGGCTGGAGCCCCTGGCCCCCCCCCCGGGCTCCCTTTTCCCCCCCGTGTTTTCCTATGGAGGTTGTAAACTGAGACCTGGGTGTGAGGGGGTGTCTCCGCTCTCCTGGCCCGCGATGGCACGGCTCCGGTGACCTGGCACGGCTCCGGTGTCCTGGCACGGTCCCCATGTGTCACACACACCTCCCGGGGGTGCGGAGCAACACCCCTGCCCGATTTCATCAGGCGCTGCCCGGCCTGACGCAAGGGCGATGGCCGCGTGTCCCCACGGCTGCCTGCGTCACCCCTTCCGGTGCCACCACGCTCGGCCCACCCGTGACAATCGGTGGCTCCCGGGCTAAAGCCGCTGCTTTTTCCCCCATAGGAGCGAGGGGTGAAGGTTCCCTGGCAGCTGGGGAGGGGTCCCAGCGCCTTCATCCCCCTGGAAGAGGTAAGAGCCATGGGGACGGTTTGGGGTGGGCGCATCCCTCCCTACCGGGGGGCTCCCCAACCCTCCTTTTCCTCAATGACCAGCTGGGGTGGGATGGGGAAGGGTCACCCCCCCGGGGGCACCCGTGTGGCAGCAGAGGGTGGGGGGTGCCTTGTTTTAGAGGGTGGGGGGAGCAGTTGTGTTGTTGCCACCCCGGTGTTTTCCTGCCCTGAGTCACTGCCCTGCCCGTGCCTCAGTTTCCCCACTCACACAAACACTGCTGTCTTCTCCCTGTGCTGCAAAGGGGCTGCAGCCCCCGACCTGCTCTACCCCCCCCCACTCCAAAAACCCTGACCAGAGATCCCCAGGGCTCAGCAGCCCTATCTCGGCACCCGCTGTCACTGTCCCAGATGGTTCCCCCTTCAACAGAGATAGCGCCGGGGTTTCGTCACCGCACTGGGGGTGGAGATGCTGTGGGGGGGGCTGAGCCCCATCTCCTCCCCACTCCACACCAGAGCCCAAATAAACAACCTGAGCTGTGCGGGGCCCGAAATGGAGCCCCCCGGTCACCCGCTGTCCCCCGGGGCCGGTGGGGGGGACACGGGCAGCGGGGGCTGCCGGAGGTGTCCGTACCGGGCGGCGGGGAGGCGGATGGGCACCTCCAACAGGGTGAGCATCCCATGGGCACTCCTGGGTCCTGCTGATGGGGTGGGGGTCTCCCTATAGGTTAAGGGAGGCTGTTAAAGAATGGGGGGGCTGCAGCACCCGACCATTCGCCCCCTTCGCTCTCCCCCACCGCGCAGATCCTGCAGGAGGGGGCGCAGAGCAGCCGGCACCGGCTCCTGGTCGAAGCCTTCGTGTCGGCGGGGAGGGTGGACAACATCACCATGGTCATGGGGCTGCACCCCCAGTACCTCAGCAGCTTCTGGAAGACCCAGTACCTGCTGCTGCGCATGGACGGGCCCCTGCCCTACCACAAGCGCCACTACATCGCCATCATGGTGAGGATGGGGGGGCCCTGGGGGTAAGGGGTTTCAGGGCGGTGTGTATGGTCCTGGTGGTGGTTTTTGTGGTGGGGATTGTGGTGGGGATTGTGGTGTTTCTTGGGTTTTTGTGGGGTTTGTGGGGTTTGTGGGGTTTTGGTATTTGTGATTTGTTTTGGGGTTTTTTTTCTTTTTTCCCTGGAGGCAGGAAGGTATTTGGGGCCCCCTCTGGGGTCCCAGAGGCTTGGAAGCCCCTTTGGGGTTGGTGCCCACCCAGGGTACACCAGCAACCCCCCCCACCTTCCATGGCCGCTGGGGACCTGAACTGATAATGGGGGTAGGGGGGTGTGCAGAGCCCCCTGTCTGGGTTCATCCCCCCCAGGGGGACGTGGGGGGGCGGCTCCTGCCTTGGCTTGTCCAAGGGCTCGCAGCGGGGTTGTGGGGGGGCCCTGGCCGGTGCCGGGGGGGGGTGACTCCCGGCTCTCCCCGCAGGCAGCAGCCCGGCACCAGTGCTCCTACCTGGTGGGTTTGCACATGGGGGAGTTCCTGCAGGTGGGGGGCAACCCGGCCTGGCTGCAGGGGCTGCACCGTGCCCCCCAAAAACTCAGGAACCTCAACGAGATCAACAAGCTGCTGGCGCACCGGCCCTGGCTCATCACCAAGGAGCACATCGAGGTGAGAGCGGGTGCTGCTGGGGCACGTTGTGTGGGGTTTTTCCCCCCAAACACTCTGGTTTTGGGGGCTTGACCCCAGCAGCCCCATCCCTGCTCGCACAACCCCCCCCCAGATTTAACCCTTTCAGGGAGTCTCTGAGCTGGAGGGCAGGGCTGTGCTGCTCTGAGGGATGGGGAAGGGGTGATGTGTCCCCCTGTGGTGGCTGCACTTGATCCCCCCAACCCTGTGGCAAGCGGGACCCTAAATCACCGATCGGTGACACCCCCCTGGCTGGGACTGCCCTGGTGACAGCTGATTTATTGGGAGCCACATCCCGGATGCCCTCCTGTCTCCCTGCCCTTGGCTGTGATGGGGGGTACAGCACAGCGAGCTGGGGGGCTGGGGGGTCTCTCCAACCCCCCTGTGCCTTGCAGGCGCTGCTGAAGACGGGGGAGCACAGCTGGTCGCTGGCGGAGCTGGTGCAGGCGCTGGTGCTGCTCACCCACTACCACTCGCTCGCCTCCTTCGTCTTCGGCTGCGGCATCAACCCCGAGGAGGAGCAGGATGGGGGGCACGGCTGCCGGCCCCCCTCGCCCCACAGCGACAGCAGCCCTGCCTCTGATGACAGCATGGGGGGTGCAAGGGTAAGGAGGGGACGCTGCGGGGCTGGAGCGAGTTGAGAGTGGGGAAGGGGCTGGGGCACAAGTGTGATGGGAGCGGCTGAGGGAGCTGGGGGGTTCAGCTGGAGAACAGGAGCTGAGGGGAGACCTTCTGATCTCTGAACTGCCTGAAAGGAGCTTGGAGCCAGGGGGGTCGGGCTCTGCTCCCCAGGAACAAGCGCCAGGAGCAGAGGAAACGGCCTCAAGTTGCGCCAGGGGAGGTTGAGGTTGGATTTAGGAACAATTTCTTCCCCAAAGAGCTGTGGGGCATTGGAACAGGCTGCCCAGGGCAGTGCTGGAGTCACCATCCCTGGGGGGTTGGACAGACAGATGAGGTTCTAGGGACATGGGGCAGTGCCAGGGGTGGGGAACGGTTGGACTCGATGGTCTTGAGGGGCTTTTCCACCCAAATCGATTCCATGGTTCTATGATCCCCTGTGCAGCAGCATCCTCCGCAGGGCTTCCCGCTCCTCGCAGTCCCTGCTATGGGGCAGGGGATCAGGGGGCTCTGGGCAGGACAACCCCACAGGCAAAACCACTCTTCGGAGCAGCCCCAGGGATGCTCTAAGTGACGGCAGAGCTGCTGCTCTGGGTCCCCCTGTTGACTCTGCCCTCTGCTCGGCCAGGGCAGGGACGGGCTGTGTGAGGTGGAGGTGCTGATGGAGAGGATGAAGCTGCTGCAGGAGAGCCAGCTGGAGGAGGAGGGCGTCACGCAGGAGGAGATGGCGACGCGCTTCGAGCTGGAGAAGACAGAGAGTTTGCTGGTCGCACCCTCGGGTGAGGAGGTGCAGGGGTGCAGCTTGGCTGGGGATGGGGTGCAGCGGGCCGGGGGGCGCGGGGAAGGAGCCCATGGGGGGAGCAGGATGGGGTCCCCGGCTGCCGCTCTGCCCGGTGTCACCCAGCGCTCACTGCCTTGCAGATCTGTCGGATCACTCCCTGCAGTCCAACGTGCTCTGCTTCGTGGAGGACCCCGAGTTCGGCTACAAGGACTTCACGCGGAGGGGCGAGCAGGCGCCCCCCACTTTCCGGGCACAGGTGGGTGCTTGTGGTCCCACGCCAACCGGGGGGACATGGGGTGACGGGGCGCTGGGTGCCGCTTGTCGCAGTGGGGGGACAGCAGGGGTGTCCCCAGCGTTGTGGACAGCGTGGGTGCCAAGAGCAAAGGGCTGGGGGTAGCAGCACAACCAGTTGCTAATAGTTTTGAGGGTCAGCGTTTTGGGGGAGACCCCAGCTTACATCCCTGGATTTGAAGGGACCCCGTGTTTCCCCATCAAGCCCCTACCCCGGCGTCCTTTCTGCGGCAGGATTACACCTGGGAGGACCACGGCTACTCGCTGATCAACCGCCTCTACCCCGACGTGGGGCAGCTCCTGGATGAGAAGTTCCAGGTGGTTTACAACCTGACGTACAACACCATCGCCATGCACTGCGGCGTGGACACCTCCATGCTGCGCAGGGCCATCTGGAACTACGTCCACTGTGTCTTTGGCATTCGGTAGGTCCCTGAGGTCCCCAAGCCGTGGCTGGAGCCTCTTCTGTGCCCTGGGTAGAGCCAATGAGCGGGTCCAGGACACACATGGAGCTGCTGGAGAGGGGCAGAGGAGCCCCAGAAATGATCGAGGCTGGACCAGCTCTGCTGGGAGGACAGGCTGAGAGAGCTGGGGTGTTCAGCTGGAGAAGAGAAGCTCTGAGGAGACCTTAGTGAGGCCTTTCTGGACTTAAAAGGGGCCGATGAGAAAGATGGGGATGACTTCTGAGCAGGGCCCGTTGTGATAGGACAAGCGCTGATGGTTTTAAATTAAAGGAGGGAGATTCAGGCTGGACATGAGGATTAAATTGTTGGCCCTGAGGGTGGTGAGAGCCTGGCCCAGGTTCCCAGAGAGGTGGTGGATGAACCATCCCTGGAGACATCCCAGGCCAGGCTGGATGGGGCTCTGAGCAACCTGAGCTGCTGAAGATGTCCCTGTCATGGCAGGGGGGGCACTGGGGGGGGCTGGGAAGGTCCCTCCAACCCAAACTGTTCTGTGATTCTAAGACTTGGTCTTGGTGAGGCTGTTGCTGCTGCTTAGACTAAGGCAAGGCGAAGCTGTTAGGGGGCTCAGAGTCAGTCCAGAAAGCCCTTGGGATGTGTCAGAAGGTGGGGGTTATGTGTGGAATAATGCACCGTCCTCTCTCCCCCAGCTACGACGACTACGACTACGGGGAGGTGAACCAGCTCCTGGAGCGCAGCTTGAAGATCTACATCAAGACGGTGGCCTGCTACCCGGAGAAGACGACCAAGCGGATGTACACGCAGTTCTGGAGACACTTCAAGCACTCGGAAAAGGTGCTGCCCCATCCCTGCCCCTCCTGGCAGGCTGGGGGGGGACACGCTGAGCCCCCCATGCCCTGACCCCCATCTCTCTTGTAGGTGCACATCAACCTGCTCTTGCTGGAGGCCCGGATGCAGGCGGCTCTGCTCTATGCCCTGAGAGCCGTCACCCGCTACATGACCTGACCGGCCTCGCTCCCTCCTCCTCCTCCTCATCCCCAGGGTTGGGGGGAAAAACCAGGAGGGAGCTGGGAGCCTAAAGACTTTGCTGGAATATTGTCTCCCCACTAAAGGGGGCCTGGAGCTCTGGAAGGAAAGGGGGGGCTTCCCTGCCCCCAGCCTAGGAGAGGGGACAACTGAGATGCCACCAGTGCCGGGAAGCCCCCTGAGATCTGAGGGTGCTCAACCGCTCTGTGCCTTTCTTGGGGTGAACCTGCACGAAGCCAAACCGGGGGTGCTGCCTTCGCCTGGTGTCACCTCTGTGTCACCTGCTGGCACCAGGACTGTCCTCGTGGGCATCGTGGGCTTTACCCTGGCTTCTTGGGCTCTCATTGTGCTGGAAGACTTGCAGCTGCTGGGGAAGATGCTGCCCTGGTACCCCATCCCAGATCTCTGCCTCGCACCCTGGGAAGGCACCGCGGGAGGGGTGGGAAGGATCCAGCCACCCCCCCACGGTAACACTCCCCTCCGGGCTGGGTCCCCCCCTGCATCCCTGTCCCCATGGTTGGGGACAGCCTGTGGCTCCTCCAGGGTGTCCCAACTGCGTGCAGTGCCTGCTGTGACATGGGGCTGTCCCCTCCGTGCCTGGGGGTGCTCGCAGCCCCTCGCTGCACCCCAACCCGGCCCTGGGGGGCTGCGGGAGGGTTAAACCAGCCCCATCCTGCCTGCCCGAGGCCGTGTGACCGGGGACGTGAAGTGGCTGCCGTGAGGTGACAGCGTGGGACGTGGGCGACCGCGGCGTCACCCAGATGTGCCGGAGCATCTCCCAGCAGCGCGGGTCGCCGGGGGGGTGCCGGTTTGGGAGAGCCCCCACTCCCGGCTCTGCTGGAGCGCGGGGCCGGGTCCAGCAGCATCGCCTGCTGCTTGGCCACTCCTGGTTTGTCTCTGCTGAACCGTAGCTCCAGTTAAATTATTTCTATATATATTTTTTTTGNAAAAAAAAAAAATAAATAAAATTGTTCTTTCTTAATTTATTATCTTTTTCTTTTTTCCCAACCCCTGTGCAGGGCAGCGCTGCTGGGCGAGCGCCCGAGAGCTGCAGCTTCCCTTTGCTCTTGCTCAGCCCCAGGGACTCATCCTGCACACGCAGTATTGGGGATGGGGGTCCCGCAGCTCTGGGGTGGGTGGGAGCAGCCCTGGGTTGTTCAAGAGGGCAAAAGCAGGGAGCCCGTGCACTCCCTATTTGTACGAGGGGGTGTGCTCAGCTCCAGCGCACCCTCCCTGCAGCAACTGTTCGCAACTTCTCTGGGGTGTAACCAGGATGTGGGGTCGCCGGTCCTCATCCCAAGGTGGGTGTCCCATGGGATGCCCTGTTCCTGTCACTGGGGTGGGGGGTGACGTGGCACTGGGGGCACCCCAGCCCCGTGCCGTGGAGCCCGGCGCGTATCGGGGTGCAGCAGGAGCCCCTGGCGCTCGCTGATAAGAGCCCCAAGGAGGGACCAGCCCTGTCCCCACAGAGCGAGGTGCATCCCCGGCCCTGTCCCCAAGGAGCCGGATCCAGGGAGCGGTGATGCCACCCCAGCACCCAACCTCCAACCTGGGCTTATGTTTAAACCCCTTGCTCAGGGAGCTGCAAAGCATGAAGGCTCTTAGAATTGTTATTTTAATCCTTTTTCCCCCCTACAGTCTTGCAAAGCTTGGTTTTAGCAGCAAGTCCTGGTTTGCGCTCCAAGTTTTCCTCCCCGGATTTATTTTAAATCCACAAAGGATTAACCCTGGGTACCCAGCGCTTCCTGTGCTTCTCCCTCCAGCAGCAGTAGCGCCCAGGAAGGACCAGTCCTTGCTTTATTTTTCTCTCATTTTTCTACTACAGCATCAAATAACTCGTGGGTGAGTTGGCACCGTGGGTCTCCTTTAACTCGTCGTAGCATTTTAACCCCCTTCCTTTTTTCAGATGGTCACAATTATAAATGAATAAACTCTTTGCCCTGCGTTTAACCAAGGCCTGTAATTTGCAAGCACATATATAATTTATCCACAGCTTTCATTGTCTGTCTCACAGGGCAATGGGCATGTTAATAATCTCCCTACCTACAGCTGATAGTTATGATCCCAGTGTATGCATTTTGTTGGCATTACAATTGCCCTCAGTTTAAAAACATAATGTTAGTGGTGGTTAAAAATGCAGTAATGCAATAGGAAAACAATAATAATAATTGTGGGCTGTGCTGAATGAGCCTTTAAGTCTGACGGAGTCCAAAGTAGATAAATTCAGGCTGGAAACAAAGCAGCTCCTCAAGGGTCTGTATTCTCTCCACCTGCTGCACAGACAAGGATGAGACAATAGTTTAATTCATATGTAATGTTTTCAAATTGGGTTTATCTTTTTGAAACACCCTGTAGAAGAAGCAACACCCCTGGTGACGGTGTCTGTCGCATGGTGACCCGGTGGCACTGGGCACGGTGTGGGTTACATGGGGAATTGGGGCTGGTGCCTGGACGGACCGTGCCTGGGGATATTTTGGGCTCTATGTGCAGGTCACATTCTGTCCCCGTGAGCTAAGACAGTGACCAGGGGCCGGGCCCTTCGCTCCCACCCCTTGCCCTATAAAACCCTCACTGGGGACACTGGAATGTTCTGGAACTTCGCAGCTGGAGTGCTGCACTGTGACCTGGGGGTTCAGCTGGAGAACAGGAGCTGAGGGGAGACCTTCTGATCTCTGAACTGCCTGAAAGGAGCTTGGAGCCAGGGGGGTCGGGCTCTGCTCCCCAGGAACAAGCGCCAGGAGCAGAGGAAACGGCCTCAAGTTGTACCAGGGGAGGTTGAGGTTGGATTTAGGAACAATTTCTTCCCCAAAGGGCTGTGGGGCATTGGAACAGGCTGCCCAGGGCAGTGCTGGAGTCACCATCCCTGGAGGGTTGGACAGACGGAGATGAGGTTCTAGAGGCAGTGCTGGGGGTGGGGAACGGTTGGACTCGAGGGGCTTTTCCACCCAAAGTGATTCTGTGATTCCATGCCCGGGCAATAGAGGGGAAGAAACCAGCTCCACGGGCACCGCTCAACGCTCTTTCCTTGCCTGGCAATAGATGTGCAGCCCAAACAGCCCCCGGGACGTCTCCAGGGTCGGGCTGGGGGGGTCGGGGCTGCCGCTCCCCGGGGCTCCGGCTGCTCCTCCCGCGTTCCTGGGGCGGCAGCGCCGCTCGCTGGGGACCGGCAGGAGCGCTGGGGACCGAGGTTTGCTGACATCTGAGCTCTAAACATATATACATATATGTGTACATTATATACTTAAATAAATATATTATCTTGTTTCGCCTAAGGACGTTAAACAGTCTCTGCCACCCAGGGCACCACCTGACACCAAAGCCTCACCCCACGCCCCCTCAGCACCCCGANTTCCCCCCAGAATCCCAGCACCCCCATCCAAATTCCCCGACCCCCCTTCACGCCCCTCCCGCTGCCCGCACCTGCAGCGAGGGGGCGTGTCCTACCGCTGGGGGCGTGGCCTGTACTGAAGGGGCGTGTCCTACCCTGAGGAGGCGTGTCCTGCACTGAGGGAGGCGTGGCCTGCCCCGTGGGGGCGTGGCTTCCACCGGGGCGGACTACATGTCCCGGCATGCTCCGCGCGGCCCTTCCCCCCGAGGTTTCCGGCGGGGCCGGCCCGGGAGCGGCGGTCGGAGCCGGTGTCGGCGGGCAGGCGGTGAGGGCGGGCGGCCGGGGAGCCCCGCCGGGGGTTGGTCGGGCCGGGCCAGGCCCGGCTCCTGTGCCGGGCGGCAGCGCTGCGGGGAACGGGCGGTGTGCGAGCGGGGGGCGAGCGGGGCCTGTGTGGGTGTCGGGGCCTGTGTGGGAGCCGCGGTGTGAGGGGAGCGCTCCGGGGTCTGTGAGGGGAGCGGGGGGGCCGGGCCCAGCGCTCACTGCGGGCCGCGTTCTGCCCGCAGGGGACCCCGGAGCTCCGCGGCTGGGCCGGGGGCAGCCCCGGCGGGGAAACTCCTCGGGGGTCCGGCTCACGGCTCCAAGTCACCCCAGAACCGGCTGCAGAACCCGCGGCCGGAGCCGGGCGGTCCGGGCGCTGCCGGCCGCCCAAGGGCTCGGGCTGGGACTGAAAGTAAAACCCGGTTTTTCGTCCGATTTGCCGTCCCGTTGCTGTCCGTGGGAGCGCTTTCACCTTTAAGTTCGTTCCGAGGCAGCCCCTTTGGTATTTCTTTGTTTGATCTGTTCTCTCTTCGTGTTGGCTGAAATTCGAAACGTCGCTGCTGTGCTTTCTCCTTTAATTGTTCCTTTCCCTCTGTTTGTGTGCAGATGAATTATTTACCTCTTCACTTTGCATTGGGGTGTGTTTGTCCAGGTGAAGGTAGGTGAGGGCTTGGTGCCCCTCTCCGGGGCTGAAGGAGCTGAAAAAATAAAGTGAATGAGGTGAGAAGGTGCTTAAGTGAGGCTGAAAATAAGTAAAAAGCTCCTCTTAAACCTCAGGATGTTTAAATGCTGCTTCCACAAACCTAGAAAGTGGGAATGCTTGTGATTGCTCCTCTCTGTAAAGAAACCTTGAATTGTATAGGAGTGAGTTTAAAACTTGAAGCTGGGCTTTGAAAAATAAGAACATCAGCAAGTCCTGGGCAGACTCAGGTTTGCTCACAGTGGCAGGAGAATGGTGAAGTTTTTTGTGGTCCATTCTTGGTGGGTAAAGGGTTGGTTCGGCTGAATTAGCTTGATATTAGTGTTTTATAAGTTCTACTGGAGTGTAATTAAAGCCCTCTGCCTGCTATGATTTCGCTATAAATGCCTGTTGCTCCTCAAACGTATTGTTTAATTTAATCAAAATTATTTTAAAGAGTAGACAAGACCTAAAGTTGTAATTTTACGTAGTTTAAATTCCTTTTCTAATGACAGTGCAAAAAAAGGGTAAATAAAGCCAAAATGGGGCCATTTCAGAGGGAACCTCGCTGGCACACAGTTATGCCAATTTGAATTAATACCTTGGACGATGCTGATGGCAACAAACCCCTTTTCCCATTCAGAGTAGGTTTAAACTTGTTCTTCCCAGCAGTGCTGGAAATGACTGCTCTGGTTTGTCCCAAATTAGCGCAGTTTCAAGTGTGTCAGCTTGTACTTTCACAGGGCCGGCTTTGTTATCGGGTAATATCTCAAAGGGTGTTTGTGTAAGGAACGTTTTCCTTCTGGGCTACCAAGAAATGAGCTGTATGTGAGGCACAGAGCATCCTCGAGTCCTGGGAGATGGGAGGAATCCTTCTGGGAATACAGGAGAAGCTGCCACAAAACAAGGGGAATGTGATTGCATCCTTGTTTTCATGCCGCTGGATCAGTAATCTGTGATTATACAGCCTTCTACTTCATTCAATCACTGCTTAATTTGATTTCCAGTTTAATTTGATGACAGCTTTGAGAGCCAAATCACTTGTATTTAAACAAACGGCTTCTATTTTGATCAGATTTCATTGTGTTTGGCATGTGTTGGGGCATTAGATGTATTAAAAATCACTGACACTGCAGTTCTTGCAGGTCTATTAGTCAGTGATGAATATTCAGTTCTGAGCTGTACCAAACCTGTGTCTGGCAGCGAGTGGACGGGGGGGTGTGAAGCAAAACCCACACAGTGATGGAAGCTGCACCGATACGAGTTTTTTGTCGCTGGTTTAAAGGATGCCGTGAACAGAACAAGTTGCGGGTATCCTTGGGACCATCTGGGTCACCTCAAAACATGGTCATTTTTTAGGCAAAACCAGAACTTTGGGCTACAAGGGAGTACAAGGAAGCTGATACGGCTGTTGGGGGCAAAGGCGTCACCTTGCTCTGCTTCCATTGAAGTGTGTGGAGTGAAGAGATGCTCCGTGTCATTCAGAATTGGTTTCCTAATTTTTAGTTGAGATTTTCTGCAAACAAGCGCCACGTGGGTTTTGGGTTTTTTTTGTGAGCGTGAAAAAGCTTTTTGGTTTTTTTGCTTGCGGGTTTGGATCCCGTGGAAAACTAATGGCTGTGCGGCTGCCGCAGCGTTAGGGCCTCGGCTTTGTGTTGAGGGGGGAAAAAAAAAGGCAGCTCTTTCAGAGATCTATTTTTATCGTTTAATTAGTAGCTCTTGCTGACTTGTCAATGCCGCGGTGATAACAGTTTCCAGTTCTTTCCTGCGCAGTGGGGTCACGCGTTAGTCAGGCAGCAAACGCACCAGCCCGCGGTCAGACCTTGGGCTGGCTCTGGTTTGGGGGGGTTTAACTCCTTCCAAACTGCGCCCCCAAATCCAAGGGCAGATTCCAGGTGAGGAGTGAGCGTGTAGCTATAGGAATCTTTAGCTGAGGGTCTCAAATGGTGACTGTCCTTAATTTTTCTCTGCCCCGAGGACTTTCTGTGTGGGAGGTGTGGAGGTTGGTGTGATTTGTTGCTGCCTGGTGACAGGCTGGGGACCGCAGGTAAAAATTTGCAGATTTCCCGATTCTGGCTCTTATCTGCTGGTTTTGAACGACTCGAGTCGATTTTTCGGGGTTGGAAGGTGACGGTGCAAAACCTCTAGCGATGACTGATTATGCATTGGTATTTATGCTCCTTGCAAATGAGGAATTGCTGCTTTCCTGTTTTCTGCGTGACGCAGCCCTTAATCTATAGATCCTGTTCTTGCGTTCCTGGTTCTATTGCTTGAGGTGTCAATTTGTTTCTGATGATGAGATATGGAGGTGAGAGGCAGCTTTGGCCCCCAGGTCCCGCCGGGCTGTCCCGCTGTTTGAATTTCTTTGTTTGCTGCTGACTCTGTGCTCTGTCCACATTGCGCTGGGGAAGGGATGGGGGAGGGAGGACTAATTATCTCCAGAGAGAGGCTTTTAATGATATTAGTCAAAGGAACAGGCTTCATCTCGTGACTGAACGAATTGTGTGAAATAACGTGACGCACCGGTGGCAAAGACAGCAAAATTGAGAGCAGTCCAAATGATTTCTCTTTGCTGAATCCTGGAAATATATATATATATATATATATATTTTAATTTTTTTTGCCCAACCGTTGGCTAACCGCAGCAATGGGAGGAGGAGGGACTGGGTAAACAGATTGTTAACTTTATTCTTTTGTGTTTGTGCTTTTTGGCATGCTGCTTACAAAACACAGCGAAGAATTGCTTACCTACCAGCTGCACGGCGGAGTTCAGAAGTCGTTATGGGCAGCGCATTATCACGAACTAATTAACCATGTCTGCTGGATGTCGTGGGGCAAAATAAGGTGCATACTGATGAGGTGGGTTTGTGCAAGTCTGGCACTTCTCGAGCTCTTGTGCTGAGCTCCTACTCTCCTCCAGCGACGTGCCTTTTGAGACAGATTTGGTAAAGCTCATTGGACTTTGGTAAAGTGTAACAGCACTTAAACTAGAGGGTTCGAACCTTTTCACTCTGCCGGCTCCAGAAAGCTCCTGCTATGAGTATGAACCTCTTTGCAGACCGGACAGGTACTGGCAGCCAGGTTTTCCTTTAGTTAATCAACCCACAAAAGCGAACCTCTTAATTAGAGATGTGTTACCATGGATTTAGTTGTCTAAAAATCGACAAATGTTAATGTCCACAGTTGATTTTGAACTGGAGGCAGCCCCTTTTGGGCTTCCTCCATTGCCTGACACTTGTCTGCAGGAGAGGTGAATCTCTCTTTTTCTCCCCTGAAGGCAGTTAGTATTTAAGGGTGCAAACAAGAAAAATTTGGCCCGAGTTCTACTGAGAAGCCTGGGTTTATTAATATAAACTTGGATCAAAGTCTGAGAGGCTCCGTCCTGTTTGGTGTCTGCACAGTGTTTTGCTTGGGGCTCTTGGTGTTACAAACACCGTGTTGTGGAGAGTGTCTTAGCAAAAAAAGAAATAAAAGAGATTATTTCTAAAAGTGGCTTTCAGGTAGGAGGTGAGGATTGCAAGCTGTGTCTGCTCACGGAGGTGGAGTTTCCAGAGGTGCTTATGGATGGGGGGGAAAAGCCAAAGGTCGTCACCTTCAGAGAATTTGAGCTTTGAACAAACTGCCTAAGCCAATTTTAAGGGGACTTTGGCATTTGCTGTGCTCGCGTGCTTTTGGATGGGTTGCGTCCTCTTGTCTAATTCTGCTGCTTGAAGTCAAATCGGGAGTTTTGATGTTGCTGGCGGAGGTGTGGGGTCATCGGCTGCTGGAAGGGGGGTTTCTATCAATGTTATTTCTGCCTTGGCAAGCGCTCCCCCGCAGGTGCGCGGAAGTGCTGCTGATGGTGTGTTATTGATCACTCTCAGCTCCAGAGCCATCTGAAAGGTTCTGCTGGTTTGGTGCATTGCCAAGATCCGCAGGACGCGGGTTTGCAGGTATGGCTGTTACCAGCATCGTATCCTAGCGCAGAAGAGACTTCAGCGGGTTTACACAGTGGGGTCGAGAGGGTTTGGGCTGGCCTTTGGCTGAACACGCTGCCTCGGGCTCTGTGGAAATGCATTTTAAACAAAAAAATGTGCTCTGCTGCGGTGTTGACAGCGGAAATCTGGACGGACCCACGGAATTTCAGTTACTGATCTGTGCTCCTGTGTGCAGCGACCTTGTGCTGCCTGGGTTATCTTTATCAGCTGAGACCTGGGAGGAGGAGGATAATAATTACTGAAATCAGTGACAGACTGATTTGTGCCAGCAAGGTTGGTCTTTTATTGTTGGGGATATTAAGTCCAGTCTGTGTGTTGCAAACCGGGTGTCATTTACTGCCAGGTGGGAAACAGCACAAGGAGGAAAAGGGTTGTTATGTCCAGTTGGGTTTGTTCCCCTGCAAAGGGTATTTGTGTGATGCCAAAAGAGGGAAGAAATAATTAGAAGCAAAGTGTTTTTCACTTACATTTTTGGATTAGTAGCAGCTGAGGAGTGGCACGTTCCCCGTAGAGTCACTGAAGCTTCGTTTACCCTGTGCTGAGAGTTAAATTAGTGCTTATATCCTGCTCCGAACTTCATCCGTATCCTGTTCCTCCCGGCTGTGGATCGGGGCCAGAGGTGAGTGAGGTCAGAGAATTTTTCATCTTCTCCTTCCAAATCGATTTTTTAACATCCAGTCCCACGTTATCGACAGAAAAACTGCGATTGCGGGCACGTTTCAACGCGATTTCTCTTGGCTCAGCTGTGCCTTTTTAGAGCGATACCAACCTCTGGGTGGAATTGTCGGTTGAGTGCTGTCAGGCTCTCTTGGCTCGTGCTATTTTACAGCAGTTTTGAAATCATCTGTGGCTTTGGGCCATCTGGCTTTTCTGTTACCTGTTCAACACAAAGCAAAGAGAGTTAATAGAGGGCCAGAGAGGGGAAACTTGAGGAAAATTCATAGCCGCTAACTCAACCTGACACCTAACGTTGCAACAAGTGGGTTTTGCTGTTATTGTTCCGTTTGACTCGTCTCATAAATATTGGATTTATTTTTTTTTTTCAGAATATGAAGATAAGTAGGATTTGCAGGGAGGGAAGTGCTGGAAAAAACATGGTTTCTGCACGTGCTGCTCAGTTTGCTGTTATCTCAGTTCAGGCTGGTTCCTTCAGTGATTTACCCAGCAAGGCTGTTTCTAGAGAGCATTAAGAAAATATCCAGCTCCTCTGAAGGGTGGTGGTGGCTTTACACAGAATGCATCTGGTGGAAAGAAACCAGGGGATTTTCAAGTTTAATTTACTTGTTTTGAACGTGTTGCAGGGTTAGGCACGCAGAAACCTGCGTGAACGCATCAGGCTTGCAAAGTAGACTGAAGGAGTGCTGCGAGACGGCCGGATCCCCAAAATCAAGTCGATGGTAGTGATTACGTTAATCAGTACTAATTCTCATCTGCTTTTAGCTTCGAAACGAAGCCTTCAATCTGGATTCTAATGGCTGGGTTCTGCGTACCTATCAACTAGGGTGAGTCCAGGCAAAATAAGGATGCTTGGGTGGACAGGAGGAGCGGTTTCGCTCCCAGCGGTGTTGCTGCCGTGCTGTTCGGTGTCAGGCAGGTCCCTGTACCTGTTTTATCCTCTGCCCTCGCTGAGGTTACGTCTGGGTGTAGTCATACTCGTGTTTGTAGCTAGGGGGATGTGTTAATGCATCTCAGCCTTGAGGGCTGTAATTAGCAGCCGGGTTATACGTGTCTGGGGCCCGTCGTGCTACGTGTTGTGCAGTGTGTAAACGGGGCGTTTTTAATAGGATATGAATAACAGGGGGAAGCATTTGTCTGAGTAGCAGGTATGTGCTGGGTAACTCTGGCATTGCTGCTGTGCTCGGTTTGAATCAGCAGCCGTTCCAGTCGTTCTTTCTTCATTTGCACCGCGTCCTATATGTTGTGAACGTGTGATTTAAAGTCTTAGCTCTGCTTTTCTTTTTAAAAATATTTTTCCAGGTTTCACACTGGGCTTTTCTGCCTGTAGATCTTGTTTTCTGTGTTAAGTTCCTTTGCAGGAGAGGATTATCCAGAGCTTTCCTAGTGTAATAGGAACAAGTTTGCCTTGATTCTTCACTCAATTACTGCTGCTCTTGGAAAGTGGTATTTATAAAGCTGCTGTGCTACATTTCAGTGCGGAAAGGGAGGTGGGGGGAGAAACTAGCAGAAATCTGCTGCTCCTTTAATGTGAAATTGTACAGGTGATGCTCTTGCATGGAGAGAGCAGCAATCCTTGCATAAACACTGGATATATTAACATTTCTAACTAGTAAATTTCTGGATAATCTCTTCTTTTGGAGGATTTATTCTGATTTGAGAGCATTAGTCTCTGGGAAAATTAAACCTCTTTGAAATCCACTTTGTTCAGGCTCCAGAATGGGGAGCTGCTGCTAAGCCGTGCCCGTCGTCCTCCAGCTTTTCTGCGGCCTCGGTTGGAAACGCCATGGAGAGAGACACAGCTGGGCCAGAGGCATCTGCGGTTGGTTTTTGGGTGCTTTATCCACTTTGTGTCAAAATGGATTTGGAAGCTGTTGGCTCCGTTCCTGCGGTGAGTGCGTGCAGCTTTGGGTGCTGCCAAAAAAACCCCCCGCAAAAGAAAAGCCCCCCTAAACAAAGTAACCCCCAAAGTAAGGAAGATTAAGCGTTAACGCGGACTGAGAGGCGTCTTAAAGCTGCTCATCTGCACGATGCTGCAGGTTTGGGATGCTGGGGGTGTCTTTGGTGACCCAAATATCGTCTGCCAGCCCGTGCTTCTGTGATTGCCCAGGCGTCCCTTCGTTCCAGGTAGCTGACTCACGGCCCTGTGTATTTAATCATAGTTTCTATAGCAGTGAAATCTTTACCGAGAGGGTGGAGTTCACTTTCAGTTCACTGCGGGTTTTTCGCGAGTGTTATGGCTCATTCGTTCATGTGCTCTGATCAGAGCTGTCGTTTTTATGGGGGCCTAATGTTGACAGATAGTCTGCGTTTGCGGTGCGTGTCGTGGGTGCTGAAATAATCCTGGCTTTTTTAATAACCGGCACGAGCATTTCTTAAGGTTTGTACCTTGCTGTGTGGCCGCAATGCTAAGTAAATGCAAAGAGGAGGATTCCTCGTGTTGGTGTGAGATGCTTAGCTTATTACTTTTTGATTATCAGTTAAGATGGAACTATCTCGTCGTATAAGATGAGCGAGTCCTGCGCGCTCCACAAATTGTTCCCTGGGGGTTTGACGTTATCTTTTGGCTCACAAGTTATTGAGATGCTCTTTACAACTGCTCTTCAGTCCTGTTTTACTGGAAACTCAAATTCTTCGGTATTCCCAAGGTGACTTTGCTGCGGGAAGCTATTTGAGCCTTCATTCTTAACGCCAGTAGCAAGGGGGTTGATTTGCGTGGTCGAGCTAATGTGGTGGATAGCGCTTCTTTGTGTATTTTAAGCCACGTGTCATCCTGCTTTTGTATCCTATAAAATAAGGTGCATTCTTGAAGTCGGAGCACAACGTTGATGCTGGAGAAATGCGTTTAGCTGGCTGTGTCCTGGGTGGGCAGCGCTCGGGGGGTGGCTGAACGTGCTGCTGATGGGTTGGGCTTCAACAGAGCCTCGTTTGGAGTTGGTGTGACAATTATTCTCGGGGAAGCACCGATCGGTGCTGTTTTTCTGCACCGATCGCCCGCTCTCTTCGTTTTCGCATCTCTTTGGAGCACGAGCGCTTTAAAAGCAAATAAAGCGTTTCTGGTTCTGATAGGGCATGTGGCTTGCTTGTGACAGCGAGGGCGGTTGAAATAGGAATCTGTTGGGAACGGGTTTGTATCTGCATTAGACAGAAGGAGAAGGTGTCCATTGCCAACAGGCTGTCAGGGGGATGCTGGTGAAAAATCATCGCGCTTAACCGGCTGTGTGCTGGTTCCCTGCGAACGGGTTGACTTGTGCCCGTGTCCCCAAGGTGTGAATCGTGTTTGGGTTTAAAGTGCTGTGCAAAAACGGGCAGTAAAGCACTTGGGAACGTGGTTCGGGAGGAGCTGGGGTGGCGCATGGGGCTCCATCAGTGATATTGGTCTCACCCTCCATGGCGATGGGCTCCCGTGTTATTGTAGGTGTCCCTTCCACACGTGTCCCTTGCAGACAGGGATCGCAGCAGCTTTGCCAGGTACACAACGACTTTGCAGGTAAAGTGGAGCTCCCCGGTTTATTTGCCTTTTCCGTTAGAGCCTCGGAGGCAGAACCACTTTAATTCTTGCTTTCTGGCTGTAGCAGCTGGGACATGAGATCTTCTAAACCCGCATTTGTGGACTCTTCTCGCAGCTGCGGGCTCGAGTCTTAAATTCAGCGTCTCCACGAGCTCTTTCTTCAAACAGAATTACTTGCTAGAAAGCTGCGTTTCTGCCGGCTCGTCCTAAGCGAGCTGAGCTGCCTTGCAGTTGCTGATTGTCTATGCATGAAGTAGCTGTTGTGGGGTGAAATGTTTGCCGTCTTTTAGCAGAGCGCTTCTCCAATAGTTTCATTCAGTGCAGTCGGCTTTTGAACAGATAGGATAGATTTTTTGCAATCACAGCAATCGTTTTGCGAGGTGAGACGGGCAGGAGAAATAACAATGTCGTGTGATTCGTAAGAGCGGCGAGTCTTTGGGTTTGGATTGGCGAGTTTTTAATCATTTTAAGGAAAATTAGCGTTTTGCTTCAAAGAAATACGAGTCGAAAGCCAAAAGTTAACACAAGCGGTTCCTGAGCGGTGCCTGTTCCTGCTGAGAATGCAGCTCTGCCCTAAATACCTGCAGACCCGGGGGATGATGATGTTGGTCCTGCTGGAGCGAGCGGGGCAAATCGGTTCCCATTTCAGCGTTTTATTGCCTGCTCGCAGGGCTATCGCTTCCTTTGCGAAGGGCTTATTTCCTTCCTGTAACATGGGATTGAATGAGAGGAGGGCGTGCGAGAAAGCGACGATCCGTAGTTGTCTGTGGTGCGGACTGAGCCATTGCATTTTCAATTTAGTCCCATTTACTGTTGCTGCCTGGGGGCAGCTGGGGCGGGGAATTTATCAGCTGGATCTGCCAGTCGAGAGGCACAGCCCTCAGAAATCGGAGTGTGTTTTAGCGGATTGCAAGTTTAATTGGCCAACGCGCGACTTTGAGCTGGTTTTGTGGCCGATTGATGCTGTGAGCCCTTAACAAAACAGCTCTTGTGGCCGCGGGCTCTGCCGTCAGGCTTTGCGTCTCGGCCCGCCGCAGTACAAAGGTTTTGCTGGGGTTGGAGCGGGTTTTCCGTGCCTCTCGTGTCCATCTGTCTGTGCTGGCCGAGGGAGAGCTGCAATTTGGAAATGCTTTTAATTGTGCGGGGCAGCAGGTGGCTTTGCGTTGCGTGGGTTTACAATGAATTGGTTCTTCCGGTGTAGATTGGGGTAGGGTTTTGCTGCTGCCTGTTGTTCCAAGAAATGAGGGGCGGAAAGGGTGGAACTGGTTGAACTGGAATTCCCAGGTCGTTCTTGGCCTTTGGCTTTGAACAGCAAGGTCCTGCTCGCTTCAAAACCTGGGGCCGGCAAACCCCGACACATTGCGATCAGTTGGTGTTTCAGGTTTTTTTGCTCCTAAATATGTCGTAGGAACTTAATAACAGTTTTGTAGCAGAGATCTCAAGTATTCTTATAAATGTGAGTAAGCAGGTCCTGTTTTGTCGCAATATTAGATACTCCGAGAGGATCTAGCAGAGGTACTCATGTTTTGGTGACCTGACTGGCTCAAAAAGCTTGGAGAGATAAGGACGGCACCTTCCCTTTGGTGTGGAAAAAGGAACAGAGGAGTGGGCGGGATCTGATGATTCGCATCAGATCTTTTAAGCCTGGTTATGGATTTGCAAGCCCGACTCGATGCCTTCCTAACCCAGTTTTATCCCTTTCTCCGTGACCGCAGACTCCGCTCTCCAGTGCGAGCCGCCTGGTTTGGGTTGCAGCTGTGTAAACACCTCAAACCGCTCGAGCAGCTCAAGAAGGAGGCCCTGAGTGTTCGCTCCTGCCCCTTATCCTCATACAACGGTTTGTGGGCCACGCGACAAACAAACCGAGGAACTGAAGTGGATTAAAACCAGCTGTTTCTGCACCGGGCAGGTTTTTGCCTGGGGTCAGCTGCTTGGTGCGGTTCCCGACGCCACGGGCAGAGCTGCCCCTGTGCGCTGCCAAGCGCCTCGGAAACTACGGTTTTCATTAAATTCTGGTTTGGGGTTCGGGTGCAGTTGCTCTGGTTTGTGTTTGGGGGTTGTGCCTGCATGCCCTCACCTGGTGCTCGCCAAGGAAGCTTTTGGGTTTAGCTGTTTCTCCAGGTTTCGTTTTCAGTTCAAACTAACCCAAAAAAAAGCTGCGATGCTGCAGGTATGGAAGAGCTGCCCTGAACTCCGCGGGGTTTGGATGGTTTGTCACTGGAGGGCTTTTACTTACCTGTGTCCCTAGAACCTCATCTCTGTCTGTCCAACCCCCCAGGGATGGTGACTCCAGCACTGCCCTGGGCAGCCTGTTCCAATGCCCCACAGCCCTTTGGGGAAGAAATTGTTCCTAAATCCAACCTCAACCTCCCCTGGTGCAACCTGAGGCCGTTTCCCCTGCGCCTGGCACTTGCTTCGTTGCCCTTTCTCTGAACTCGCTCCAGCACCTCAAGGGTTTTCTTGGCGTGAGGGGCCCAGAACTGCCCCCAGGATTCGCGGTTTCTCCTCCCCAGGTCCCAGCACAGGTTCGGTCACTGTCCTTGTCCCGCTGGCCGCGCCAGTGCTGATCCCAGCCAGGGTGCTGTGGCCTCTTGGCC
>VWYH01004457.1:0-18997 GCA_013399365.1 Pampusana beccarii | reverse complement strand
AAGAAGGCCAATGGCATCCTGGTATATATTAGAAGGGGGGTGATTAGTGGGTCGAGAGAGGTTCTCCTTTCCCTCTACTCTGCCTTGTTGAGATCGCATCTGGAATATTGTGTCCAGTTCTGGGCCCCTCAGTTCAAGAAGGACAGAGAACTGGTGGAGAGAGTCCAGCGTAGGGCAACTAAGATGATTAAGGGAATGGAGCATCTCCCTTATGAGGAAAGACTGAGGGAGCTGGGTCTCTTTAGTTTGGAGAACAGGAGACTAAGGGGTGACCTTATTACTGTTTTTAAATATGTAAAGGGTGAGTGTCACGATGATGGAGCCAGGTTTTTCTCGGTGGCAAACAATGTTAGGACAAGAGGTAATGGAACCAAGCTGGAACACAAGAGGTTGCACTTAAATTTGAGAAGAAACTTCTTCTCAGTGAGGGTGACGGAACACTGGATCAGGCTGCCCAGGGAGGTTGTGGAGTCTCCTTTTGTGGAGACATTCAAAACTTGCCTGGGTGCCTTGCTGTGTAACCTCATCTAGGTGTTCCTGCTTCGGCAGGGGGATTGGACTAGATGATCTTTTGAGGTCCCTTCCAATCCCTAGCATACTGTGACACTGTGACCTTACTGACCAGCTCCTTCAGCAACCTGAAGTCTGCTCTCCCATTGTCCAGGGTTAAACTTTTGCTAGTGGCTTTTCTCATATTGCCAACAATTTGAAATTCAACTACTTCACGGTCACTGTGACCAAGACAGCCACCAATCATTACTTTGCCCACGAGTCGCTCTCTGTTTACGAACAACAAACCTAAGAGGGCACCTTTCCTAATGAGCTCCATTAGTACCTGCACTAAGAAGTTATTCTCAATATGCTTCAGAAATTTCCTGGACCTGTTTGTGCCACCTGTACAATATTCCCAGTTGATGTCTGGGAAGTTAAAATCACTCATAAGGACAAGGGCAGTTGATCTAGAGATATCCCTTAATTCCTTGTAGAATAATTAATCAATGTCATCATCCTGGCTGGGTGGTCAATTGCAGACTCCCACAATAAGCTTTTTATTTGCTTTCCCCTTCAGCCTTACCCAGAGGCTCTCAACCATGTTATTGCCAACTACAAGAACCATACAATCCAACTCCTTGCTTACATACAGCCCACTCTTCCACTTTGCCTGCCTTGCCTATGCCTTCTGAAGAGCCTGTAGCCATCCATCACAGCATACCAGTCACAGAACTCATCCAATCAGGCTTCATTTATGTCAATGATGTTGTAGCTCTGGCACTGGGCCAAAGCTTCTAGCTTCCCATGTTTATTTTTATTCCTCATGCTGCACATATTAGTATAAAGACAGTTTAAATGTGTTCCATTGTGGAGCAGACTGAAAGACCTTGCTTGCACAACATCTCTCAAACATTGTTGTGTCACCCCCAAGGCTTATCTCTAGTGAGTCTGATTTTATCCGTTTCTCCTTTGAAATGTAGTTTAAAGCTCTTAATGAGCCCTGCTAACTCCTGTGTGAAGATCCTCTTCCCCCTTTGAGACAGGTGTATCCCATCTATCACTAGCAGGCCTGATGTTGTATAGACCAACCCACAATCAAAATCCCAAAATTCTGCAAGTGACACCATTCACAGAGCTAGGTATTGATCTGCTGACTCTTCCTGTTTCTCGTCTCATAATTTCCTGCAGCTGGAAGTATAGAGAAGACTACTTATGTTCTTGACCTTTTAGCGAACCTTTGTAAGTGACCACAAATTTTTATCACTTCGATGCCAAATTAGTAATTTCGTGATTTGTTTTTCATTACTGAACTGAATGTTTCATATTAAATTCAACATAAGTACATCAATGGATTTTGATTAACAGGTTAAGAATTTAAAAAGAATGAAAATTCTTAATGTAGGTGACTTCCTATTGAGATCACATGAAGTTGTGAAGGAGAGTTTCTCCTATACAGTAACACTGTTTATCAAGGCTGCCTGGGACATCAAGGAAGCTTTACCAAAATATATTTTCTTTCAAGCACGTAGTTCACATCTCCTCCCCAGACACTGTCTAGCTGGATATTATCAAACTACGCAAAATTTGACAGCACCCTGCACACGCCTGTGAGTTATGAGCTAACTTGTAGCATATCAAAAAGTAATGATGGCAAAGTACATCAGTAGTGTCCAGAAAATCAGCGTCAATTTAAAAGGCAAAACATCAAAAATTAGGGGCAATACTGTTATTACCGATCATTTAAATGCTGCTGCAAATGTAAATAACACTACGTAGTAAGAAAGAAGATTTTATTTAGCTTAAAATCAACTCTGTGAAGAAAGTTAGGATCAAGTCCAATTCTTTCTAATAAATGCCACAGATTATGTCATTTGATGCTATTGAATAGCTTTATGGCATCTATTGAAGAGACCATAACTGGAGGTTTTAGCTTTTTGGATTGATGTATTAAGCATTAGGTTATATTACTAATTGTGAATACGACTTTCTAAAATCCACTTACTCCTTATAGCTATCTAGATGCTACCTAGGAAAGATTTCTCCATGGTAAGCAGTGATTTTGTAGTGATCATTACATTTAGTTTCCAGCTTTTGCATGCACCAGTTGCAGGGTTTTACTCAAGTTTGTTATTACTGTTCATTTCTGAAATCAGTTGTCCTATGTAAGAAGTCCTTGGAAAAGCTGTTGCTGTAGTTGAGATCTCACATTGTTTGAAAAGTGAAATACTAGGCATTAGGTATTGCTCCCTATAAAATTTTTTTGTTAATACCTCCCTTGATTGTTCTTTCAGTTTCTAGCTGTCATGGGACTACAGAACTGAAATAACATAGCTTTATAAAACTTAGCCAATTGAGGTGACACTGGGTGTTTTGGTAGAAAACACTCAAGTTCAGAAGGATTTCTCAGTGGTTTTTTATTCTTTCAGTGAACAGTTAATACATTGATTACAATTTTGTTTGGAATTCTTGTGTCATTAATAACTCCATTAGTGGGGGGTTATTTCATTTGTCTTTCAGTTTTAACAAATTTAATATAAAAGTCCATTTCCCTCTTACTGATGCTGGTACAAATTGGAAGTAACTTAGCTGGTATGGTCAGAATTATCCTAACGTACATGTCAGTATCCTGTGCCTGTTCATTGAGTAAAACCTCTTAGGGACGATTTTGTCAACTAACAAAATGAAGAAAATTAAAAATGTAGCAAAATTAGTTACAACTAGTAATCAGTACCTTTTCAGGTGCTAGAATTTTTATATGTTTTTCAGAACTACTCATATTCTGATACAGGTTTTTGGTTTGGTTGGTTTGGTTTGGTTTTTGGTTTTTGGTTTTTGGTTTTGGTTCTGTGTTTTTTTTTTTTTTTNTTTCCTAATAACTCATCTTTGAGATACTGATCCTTTTTAGTCACTTTCATTTTAGTTCTTCTGAAGCGACTGTGCTCAGACAACTACAGAAGTCTTTATTCCTTAAACAGATATTAAAGGACATATCTAATAATCTAACTTTAATAATTGTACAAAGTATATTAAAATGCAATATGTGGGCATGTCAACATGAAAAATACGACACATTTTATTCTTCTATGTATGAACAATGTTACATGACATTGCATTTTATGTAATGCATGGAAGAATTAGTATATATCCAAAATAAATATTAGTATATATCCAAAATAAAATAAATAAACCACAACACATTGGACAAAAAGAAAAAAGAAATGTCTGGAGATAGTTAAAAATGAAGCAATAGGGAAAGAGATGTCTCAAATTATCTCCACCCTCTCTGGAGAGTAGTTAATTTGGTAAAGACTGAAAAGAAAGCCTTTGTGCACTTCAAACTTTTTTTTTTCCTCAGATTTCAAACACACCTGAATAAATCATTCCTCCTGAACAGGAACTTCAACAGCAGAAGGATTAAGTGGCTACTGTGTATCCTAATAGATCAGCTAGTGTGTGGATGTGAATTGCCTCTAGGCATCTTTGCTTTTTCAGTGTGGTCTAACCATTTGGTAGATGAAAATGAGCATTAATATTTATATTTACAGCTGTGTTCGACCTTAATTGATTTCCCTGTACTTTGCAGACATCCTTGTGCTTAGGATTAATGTCAGTTTTGATCAAATAACACCTGATGAAATGTAAACCTCAAGAGAAGGAGATAGTAGAATACGACTTAGATTAAATTTCTTCTGCTTCTAGGCAAAAAAAAGAAGATGCACTGTAAGTGGATCAAGATAGTATTACGAATACTCTGAAGCAAATTCTGGTCTCCTAGGGAAAAATTTAAGTGAAACGTATGAATTTTGATACTTGAGGCTTTGTATAGCAATTAAGTGGAGGTGAAATTTGGCTTTGTGGGGAGTGGTTGATGTTTTGAGCTAAGATGATCCAGTTTAGAGTCACCTTGTTCATATTCTTCTTTAAATTACATATCAAAGTTTCTAGAACATTCTCTGACCTCATTCTGTATGATGCAGAAAAAAAGTGAGTAATGGTTGTACTCTATGTGAACATTACACACTCAGTGGGAGGCTTAAGCTAGCCAGTCCTGATTCGAAGACCACAAAACACTGTCTCAGTATGGTGCCTGTTTCTGTATGTCTCCTGGAAAGTTCACAGTGATTCCAAAATATTTTCCTGTCTTTCTGAAATATGATTTGAATTTATCGTCTCTAGTGAATCTTGTCTTCCTTGTCAGACGGGATCAATCCTGCTCAGGTCTCTGGATGCAACCAAACAAGAAAGACAGCAAGAGTCATTAAATTTCCCAGTAAAATGGACAATCAAGGACTATCATGCCTCCTGATACAGCTTATAACAACCTCAGTGTGTCTCTTTAATTACTAGGGTCATGTCCCAATCAGTGCTTGAGTTACCTGTGCCCTTTAAAAATAGCCATTATCCTACTAGGGTCAGGTTTGCTTCATGTGGGGACACTCCGCATTCCCTCAGCTGCAGTTTTAGCTGATTAAAAAGTACCTTTTGGCTGTCAGATGAATAAAAGGGAGCTACAGAAGAACGAAAATCAAGATTTAGATTGGTTTCAGATAGTGGTGAGGCAAGCACACAAGATGAAAGGCAATAACAACAAACAATAGGAAAGACAGAAAGGGAATCTTAAAATGCTGTGAATGAACACTGGGTCTGCCAGTTTTATGAAAATAAAGCATTTGGAAGGGAATGATATTGCATTGAGTGTTACAACTGCTGCTAGCATGGCTTAGTCTAGCATCACAAGGGAGATGTTTGGGAAGGTATCTATTTCTGAGCAATTTTTTGAATGGTGTGCTGTTATGAGGAAAAACAACGATACTGTTAGTAAGATAGTACTATTAGTAATATCAGTCAAATCGTTGTCTTCTGTCCAGGCCCCTATTCTGTTATTCTGTTATATATTCCAAACTGCTGCTATACAGGTACATAACACCAACACTTCAGGCAGCATAGATCGGATAGCTGTGTTCACAGAGAAGGTAAGTATGCCACAATATGACTCCAAAGAAGGGGAAGGTTATTTGTCCCCTTTCCTCTCTTAATCCTGCTTAGATTCTTAATTTTATTTTTTTATTCTTTTTCCTAAAACCAAATGCTTCTCAAATCTAAGAATAGTTCTTCTGCAGACCAAGGAAAACCCCTTTAGCTGTTGCATGCCATACAAGCTTACAGGTGCATAGCAAAGAAACTGAACACAAGAATGTTTGAAGTGTCATTGTCAGATTGATATCTACCTAGTTATTTCAATGCATATTACAAACAGATGGTTTCAGCAACTGTGCCTGCTCCTCTGTTTTGCTGTCAGTTTTCCTGTGTTTTCTCATTTTTGATCATGCTTTCCTGTCATGCAGAAGATCTAAACTAATGATCAGGAATCTGACTAATTTACTTCTCTGTGGAGGCAGTGAAATAGGCTTTAAAGTCACTGCATGACCCGTGGATTTCAAAATGGTCTGTACCAGCCACAGAGGTACATCTCACAATGTGACTCTACCTAAGCAAATTTGAATTAACCTTAGTGATGGGGGGAAGAGATGAGAGTTATTTCTCTTGTACATGGAATGTACTTGAGCTTTTACCTTTGAGGAAGCAGGAATGTGAATTACTTTACCTACTACCTCAAAGATGAGAGAGGGGGATCAGAAGTGCTCAGGTTCATGTTTTACAACCTCAACACATTTCATGGCTGACTTGCTTTAAAAAACAAACTTCTGGAAATGCAAGGAACAGGAGCCAAATAGGAATCAATTCCATTCAAAATATCCATCTGCTGCTGTAAAACCTGCATGAACTGTTACATAGCAACCTTTATTTCTTCTTGTAGTTGGAATCCCTGAGTTACTGTTTTTTGCTGTCGGAGTATGTTGGCCTTGAGAAAGACTCGGTAAATCCTGTTGTGATGCCAAAGGTTTGGCCAGTAAATGTTAGAGCCTGTTGTACAATGTACTTAGATAAATGCTATTTTGCAGATGGCTATGACATAGAAAATGTGGTTGTACGTGAATACACCTCTTTCTTCCTCCCCATTGTGAGAGACAGTGGCTCTCAGCATATGGTTTGAATGTGTGTGAAAGACGGTGGTCCTTAACACATGGCATAAGTGTGGAAGGCTGAGATATTGTGAATTATTTGTCTCAAAGCTTGCTTGCTAAAATAATATGCTTAAGGCCTTCTTGTTACAGAAAAATGCTTGCTCACGCTACTTGCTTAATTGGGCCCACTGTAAAGGCCTAAATACAGTGAATTAAAGTGCAAAATGCATGATCACTGTGAATTGCTAAAACTCAAAGAATGCTTGAAGCTTATGTAAGCTCAAGTGAAGCTCCAGTGATATCAGCCACCAACATCTGTGACTAGGCCTGCAGTGTGCTCAGGCAACACCCACCACCAACTGTCATAAAATGACCAAGTTACGATTTGCACATGTGGCCGTCCACCACCAGGACCAAAACCTGTCACTTGGGACTGGCGGACCTGAGATCTGAGCACTGCCAGCACCTATTGGGACCTGGACTCTGATACCAGCATGACCCAAGACCTGCAAACTGCCAGCGTTACTGAAGCCTGAAACCTGAGAGCTGCCCCAGTGGAGACAATGTTTGGATGTCCGGCGGTGACTATCTCTTGCTTATCTTCTTGCATGCTTGTTTAACTTTCCTCCTAATTTCTCCCACTTTGTCTCTGTTGCTCTAGCTTTAGGTGTGAAAATGAAAAAAATTTACTCTGTCTTTGGGCATAAAAATAAAATAAGATTGTTTAGTAGCACCTGACCTTGTTTGTGTCTTAATCTCACTCTTGGAATAATTTTTGAACCTTCGTGAGTCCAATATTGGACCAGTACCCCACACTCATTCTACACTGATTAGCATCTACCTTTTCATTTACAGTGTTTAACCATTTGGTATGAAATGATAGCTCAGGAAACTACAGCTTTGATGAAAAAAAGATCTGAAATGCTAAGTTTGGTATGTAATAAGCATAAATATTTCAGTTTATGGTACGTGGAGAGATTGTTTTTAAGTGGCAGTTTATGTTGTTGGAACTGATTTTGCAATAACCATAATGTAGTGCAGAGTAATGCCTGCTTATAGGCTTTTACATAGGTATTTTTCTAAACAGCTATGATGATAGTATGGAACCTCATATTAATGCACTGTTCCAATAGAAAAACTATAGAGCTTTGTTTGTAATAACCATATGCAACTTATATTTTTTTGCCTTTTCATTTTATAATTTTTGAACAACTGGTAAATACATTTAAAGATATATTCATTTTTCTCTTGTATGAATTACAACAATGAATAAATATTATTAAAGCTGCTGGTTAAGACAGATAACTAACTGTGATTTCTTGGCATCATTGTGCACTAGAGTATTTCAAACTTACAGTTCCATCTTTGAATGGGGAAGACCTGTTCTTGCTCTCATTCTTCCTTGCTCTTTCTCTCTTGATGAGATTTTAATATTGTTTAATGCAATTCGCCTTTCTTTGTAAATTTTTCTTTTGTGAAAAACAGGGTGATTTTGAAGCAAAAGGATTATCAACTATGGCTCATTCTTACTGAGACATATTCATCCATCAATGATAACCACTGTCCTAATTTACAAATTTTAGGGAAGCAGTTAGAAATAAGATTTTCTGCCTCTCATGAAGTTACTTATTCTATGGATTCCAACCTCCTTTCTCAAAAATGTCAAACAATTTCTGGTTTAGACTCAGAAATTATTAACTTAGATAACACTGAAGTCTTTCAATGTGATGTATTTATTTAATTGTTTTATTAATGTTTTGATATTATCTCTAAGTATGACAGATATGTATAATATTAATGCTGCTAATTTATTTATTGATACAAGACAATAAAGATTCTGCTAATATCAATTAATTTGATGTATTCCAGTGAAACAATTTGTCTTAAAGAAAACTGGTTTTAGCAGAAATGTACTTAATGAAAATGTTTTTTCCAACACCTACTTTATATCAACAACTTTTAAATATTCACATTTCTTTTATTACTAGCAAGACCTCTGACCCTCCTTATTTTTAAATATTTTTAAATTATACTGTCCTTGGACAGTATATATTTTAGATAAACTTGACAACGCAGAAAGACCAACCAATCACAATTTATCTGATAAAGTATCAGCACATTAATATTCATGTATCATTAATTTTCATTTGAAATGTGATTTCATTTGTTTGCTTAGACGACATTTAAAAGCTGCATATTGTTGAATGCAACTTGCTTTTCAGAACTTAAATATTTGGTGAACAACAGTAGCATAAAATTTTTTGCTTTATATTATCATAATATTATATGTTCATATGTTCAATATAAGAGACAAAGCTCTGAGAAAACATGTAAGAGAGAGGAGAGACATCTACAGCTTTAGAGAAGAGGAATGGGAAATACTCTTTTCCTGTTTCAAAAAACACAAAAAATATGTCATTGGGGTATATAAGTGATATACTTTTTTATGAAAGTAGTAACTGAACATATAAAAGATTGATTTTAGGTTTTTTTTCCTAAATATCCGTTACCAGTAGTTTATCAGAATCATGATCTAGATGGGTATTTCAAGTGAAAAGTGTGACAAATCTTAGGATTTATAAACTGAAAAGAGTTTACAATAAACGAAATATCTGGTTTAATAACAGATGAATCAGACAGGTGTTTGAATCACTTTACATCTGTTTTAACTATTTACTTATTTTAAATTAGGTACTAGTTAGAATTGAACACCTTTCCCAACAGACAAGTCATCAGAAAAGTCTTTTTAGGGACATAATTACAGATTACATTCACTTGTACATGGAAGGGAATAATTCATTTTTATGAACAAGATTTTATTTTCAGTGAAAACAAAATAAAACAAACAATTGACAGAGTATCAGGGTGTTCTGATTTGATCTGAGATTGGAAATTCCACTATCTTGGGAAACTGAAGGGCTGAGAAAATTATAGCATGAAAAGCTAAGGAGAAAAAACTGTACAATTAAGAGTACAAACATTATTTTTAAGGTGAAATTTCGGTAGTGTTTTGTTGGTTTGTTTGTTAGCTTGTTTGTTTGTTTTTTCCCTGTAATACCCAATGAACAATGGTAACACAGAAATTTACTATTCCTTTATATTGCAGTATGAGAAATAAGTCCTCTCCAGAGCATCCCCTCAATATAAACAAATAAACAAATAAACAAACAAACAAAAAACAGTAAGGTCAAATTTTCCTGGGGCTGACATTTCCAATTCTGTTGACACTGGGGAAAGGAGTGAAATAGTACGGCTCAAGATGCACTTCCCTTGACATGTTGAAAGAAGCAGGAGAGAATATAATTCCCTCTATAGTAGAATATTTGAATGTAAAAACAGCATCGAGATTTATTATTCATTAGTATATCTAACAACCACACCTGCATATATGCAGGCTTAATAGTTAAAGATGCAATGTATTCTGTGCTTTTTTAAAAATCATTATTCTGAGTAACTGTAATTTTAAAATTCATGAGTAGATTATATGAGAAGGATGTAATGAAGTGATTTAGCTAAAATTATGTCTTTCAATCTTTCTCCAAAATGTGAATCAAACACAAGTTGCAGGTGAAAGAATGTCCAAACAAGAACATCAGGTGTTATTCCAAGCAGTCTGGGGATATAGTACTGGAAAAAGCTCGGTTTTAACATTAATTTCTAGCCTTACTTTCAGGACCACAAAGTTGTAGAGTGAAAAATATCATCATTCTTCCTGTGTTATTGTCAGATTCAATTCAGATCCTTAATTCTTTTGTTCACCTTTGACTACCCTCAGTGGCAGTTCTCTGCAGTCCCTCTTGAACAGCAGGTACAACAGCCAACAATGTGAATTTTTTGATTTAACTTCTGGGCAAGATATCACTTCAGTCTGAAGGAATGACCGAGCCTCACTGGCACAAGTTACATGTGCTGAAACAAAAGTGAACACTAGTTGACTTGTTAGGCTACTGACTTACAAAGTACTGCAACCTTTTACATTTTTAGCAAATTTTCAAACAAGACAGTTGATTTATTAGTGAACTGTACTTGTATGGAATTTGAGAGGGATGCTTTTTCATGGTTTTGTTATTATAAAACCTTAGCAACAGATTTACCGAGATGACAATGAGTGAATAAAGCAAGAAGTGTCCCAAATCAATGGCTAATTTATTCTTTGTGTGAAAAGTCAAAAAGTTAATGAGTTAAGAACAGCCTGGGCTTTTGATGGGCATTTTTTTCCTCGAGACTTTAGTACAATTACTGGATGCAGTTAGAAAGGACAGAAAGGTCAAAGCCATAGCTTAAGTGACAGACAAATGCCTCTGATGTTTATGACGTCTTTAGTTAGGGAGACTTGTTCTGAGGACTTTTAAAAAACTGTCAAACAATTAATACTGACTCTGTGATACGAATATGAAAATTGCTATATAATTTATGAACACAAATAGTATCAGAATCCTATCACCAAGGTGCTATATTTTACATTTAAATATGGCCAAAAAGTTTATGTGGATCAAGGAATAGCTGAGTGCTTTCCTGACCAACTGTCCTTAATTCCACCATTGGGAAAAAAAAAAGAAAACAAACAAACCAAACTAAACCAAACCAAGCCAAAACACCACCAAAGGAAACAAAACCAGAAAGATGATAATTTGTAGCTGCTTACACCAAATTTAAAAACAGTAGCAGAATGTCGAAGTAACTCTTGAGACTAAATATCTCTGAGTAGTAAAGGACATGTAGCTGGAAGTCTTCCTTTACAAGTGCAATTCGTAGTATTTCAGTGTCCAATTCAGAGCTCTTTGATTCTACTTCTGGATAGGAAAGCAAGCTATAGTATTTCTCCAACCAGTCAATTCACTTAATGTTAATTAGAGTGCTATTTTTCTTTTTCTTTAGCCAAGTATAGCATTATTAGACTAATTAGCTTTACCAATACGATTTGTTAACACCCTAGGCAGTTCTTTTGGATGGCTAGTTGCTCTCCCTGAAGGTTTAATTGAATTAAATAAATAGACCTAATTCAGTACATTTTGGCCTCTCAAATATTAGTGCTTCATCAACTTTGCAACCACTATGAACTGACATAAGATATTTGTGTCAAGCAACAATTTTTGCTCTGGAGGGTGGAAAAGAGGATTTTTGTTTTGCTTATCTTGTATTTTGTTTAAATGATTGACTAGAAATAAGGGAGGGTTGACAAAAAGAATGTTTTCTGCGTAAAGCAAACATTGAATAATTTTCTTGACACCTCACCTTGAGATGCTTTTCATTTTTTAGTGCCTTTTCATCAGTCCTTTTTTCTATGAGCATTAAGACAAATGAACTAAATCCAATACACTACCAAAAGGTCACTACCCTTGCATCTCAGCTAGTTTACACCTCTTGCTGTCTAGCTGCATAATATGAAGCAGCAAAGATGCTATCTGATCTCAGGTACAGATTTATGAAAAATCACTATCAGTATCCAGCACCGTTCAGTCATCTTTGGCTCAGCAATCTGTTCCTGTGGTGATTTCCACATGGTGTGTAAGAAGGAAGGTTGCATTATTTTTCACCAACTTATCTATTAGACTAAATGTGTGAGGTTGAAAACTACATTGAAGGTAATGAGGTCATTCCACATTAAAGAAAAAAAAAATGTTTTGATAGTGAGGTGGACTAAAGATCCCTCAATGCAGAAAAAGTTGCTACCTTGAAGAAAAGGAAAAACAATTCTTCAATGACAGCATCAATTTTTTTTAACAAACAGCCAAACAGTACCCCAGTCATTGTTATCCTTAAACATTTAGGAAAAAAACACATAACCTCAAAAAATGAAAACAGAGCAGATGAAAATGACAAATCATAAAGTGGAATCTATTTTAAATAAAATATAGCACAAGGATAGCTTTAATTATGATAGTTCATAAAGATATACAGAAAAGTCAGTTACAGAAAAACACCTTGTTTCATAAAAGTACATGATAATTTGTTTACAAACAGATGTACAGATTTCATAGAGTTAATGAAAATTTTAAAAAGAAAGACACCTAGTGAAATGACACAGGCATAGTCAGCAGCAGCTGCCTTACCATCTGACAGACATGTCAGTCCTGACGTGCCAGTTGTCTGTCTAACCTGACAAGAAGTCACAACACCATGGGTTAATATACACCAGAAACTGCTGCCTTAAGTAAAAAACAGCTTAGCATAATGTTCCACTGGTTTAAAAAAAAAAAAAAAAAAAAATCATTTTGATCATTGAAAACTAAGGATTTTATTAAGAAGATCAACAAGTAGTGGAAGTTGAAGATAAGTCCTAAATTCTAAGTGAAATAATGAGTTTCATGAGACTTTCAAATAACTCTGGACTGTCTGGTATTCCTTCTTGTAAAACATACAGCCCATCTGAACTTTATTGCCAGATTTTAATTTAGTTTATTGGTTTATGGAACTTAATGGTATTTTTTAAACTCAGGCATCGAGAGTTTGGAAAATCAGAATTAAATCACAGACATGTTGGTAAGTATTCAGAAATATTCAGAGGAAGGTAGATGAGAAGCTGGCTTTATTAAATACCTAGTTCTGTAACTTAACACAGAGAACTTACGTAGAGCATAACTATGCTTGTACTATGTTTACATATGTAGGGATACACACACTCAAAACACTATAAAGGCAATTCTGAACAGCTCTTTCAGTGAGTAATATGTTATCAATACTCATTAATTTATGTACTGAAGTCCATTTTACCTGTAGGGAAATTGTGCCATAGATTATGTATGGCCAGGATTAGGGCTGCTAAGAGCTATTATTTCCTTACATTGTCCAAGAAAATTCTGTAATATTTTCCTGAGCTGTGACTTCTAACTGCTATCAGCTGAAAGCACTGAGCAGCACTGAGCAGCACTAAGTGAGGGCAGGAAAAAAATTATTCTCTAGGTTTCCAAACCTCATGGTTCCTTCACCATGTTTAGCAAGGAAATCAGGAGTTTTGTGGTTTTGTTCTCGTTTTCCCAAATAACAAACAGCTGTTTTTTTCTGTTAGAGAGCTATGACACCTGAAACTATTCCAGCTGCAAAGTCTGTCTCCTGTTTTTATCTCCTTCCAGGCCCACAGGGACACCCTATGGGGTTGTGATGAGGAGAAAGGAGGAACACACAGAACACTGGAACTTAGTGGATCAGGCCACAAACAGGATCATTATCCAGCAACTTTGTTTTTTCAGAATCTTCTCCAGTTCATGGTTCTCAGATATACTGAAAGTCCTCTGGTCTCTCATACAAACTTCATTTTCTAGTTATGAGAGATAGAAATTGTTTTGTAAAAGAAAATACAGATTATGACTAGACCTAAACGGTAGGGGAGAACCCAGGTACACATGGGAACTGCTTATCAAGCCAACCATGCTTGATGCTGGCTAGACGGGGAACAGTCACTTCCTATTTCTAGAGACTAGTGATAAAGCAATCTTTGTCAGCCACTGACAGAGGCAGGACCTGACCAAAGATGAGTTGCTGCCAAATAAGATAAAAATAAATTCTTTTTGTTCAGATTTCTTAATTGAGTTGTTTATTTCTATACATAAGCAGAAGGCTCATATTTTTTCCACTGCATTTTAGAAAAAAAAAATTATACTGATGATAAAGACGTGGGTATCATGTACTGAGTAGAGCAGATCTCTATTTTTTCTAATATAACACGGCAGGGTAATGTAATCATGGACCAAGAAGTAGGAAGAGGATGTGAGAATGCACTGGCATCGAAAATTTGCATGGAAAACAGTCCAAATTTTTGGTGTTGTGGGACCAGTCGTAAGTATATACAAGAGACATATCAAAAAATATCTCTTGTTTGTGGACCACAGTAAACAGTGGGTGTGGGTGGGACTGTAAACCCTTCCTCCAGTGAAGGAACAGAGACCCTGGAATGGGAAAGAGGTCATCTGGTTATTTCATATGGTCAGCAGTACATTATTCTTGCATTATTATTGGATAATAATAGATATATCATGCTAGGATTACACCTATGTAACTGCTCTGAGAATAAAAAGAACACGTGGGTGACGATATTTAAAAAATATGTTCAGACAATATTTCCTGTTTCTGACATGGTAGACAATAACCATGCCTGAATCTGTCACCAGAGGGAAAGAATTTCCACAGAATCCAAAACTCCTGAAGAAAGGTTAAAATTTTTTATGTTGGTGTTTTTTTTTTTCCCATAATGCAAAAATGTGACAAGTGCTACACACTACAGAACACTCAAATGCCTCATATAAATGGGGAGGAAGGATGCAAAGGATTTTAGCCTTTTCAGTACACTGGATCATGCTGGAGGTTCTACACAGTGCTGCACCTTGCCTCACATTTCTAGGGTATCAGGAGTCCAGCTAGGAATCTGGAGAGTGAAAGAGATTACAGCCAGTTTCTTTTAAATCTTCTTGGTCATGCTGGAACACAGTAAGGTATATCATAAGGCATATAGTAGCAAAAGTAGCTCAGGAAAAAACAACAACAAAACACAAAACAAACAAAACCCATCAACTTGAGCAAAAGTTTCATCTCTAGCAAAAGCAAATTATTTTACAGTCACTGATAATGTCATTTGATTAGAAATTCTTCCATTCAGATTCAGATGAGAGCGAAAAATGCTTCTGACCTTGAAAGTGCTGCTTTCACCCAATAAAGGCAACAATGCCCCTTTCCAGATTCTCAAGCTTGAATGAATTTTTCAGTGCATTTTTAATAGCAGATTTTCAGCCTGGATGAGCTAGATCTTGTTTAATGCAGTTTTTCTAATTATGTTCAATAGAAACCTTTGAGCACGACCCACAAAAGCTGCTTGTTGTTGGCATCACACTTCGTTGCTGACTCTATGCAAATTGTTACAGCAGTTCACACGAGCATCTGCTTAACTGGACAGCCGCATGCTGGATGTGACACACCAGAAAGTAAATGCTGGGCCAGATTTACTCCTGTGCTGAAATATGCTTGAGGCACTCTCTTCTGTGTCATAGAATCATAGAAATGTTTTGGTTGGAAAAGACCCTTAAGATCATCAAGCCTAACCGTTAATCTAACACTGTCAAGGCCACCTCTAAACCATGCCCCTAAGAATCTCATGTACACCTCCAGGGAAGGTGACTCAGCCACTTCCCTGGGCAGCCTGTTTCAATGCCTGACAACCCTTTCAGAGAAGTGGTTTCTCCTAATACCCAATCTAAACCTCCCCTTTGGGAACTTGAGGCCATTTCATCTCATCCCATGGCTTGTTATTCGGGAAAACAGAGTTATATCCTCCATGCTACAACCTTCTTTCAGGTAGTTGTAGAAGCAATAAAGTCTCTCCTGAATCTCCTTTTCTCCAGGTTAAACAGCCCCAGCTCCCTCAGCCTCTCCTCATAAGACTTGTGCTCCAGGGCTTTCACCAGCTTTGTTGCTCTTCTGTGAACTTGCCCCAGCACCTCAATGTCTTTGTTGTAGTGAGGGGCCCAAATCTGAACACAAAATTCACGGTGCAGCCTTATCAGTGCTGAGTACAACAGGACAATCACTTCCCTAGTCCTGCTGGCCACACTATTTCTCATACAAGCCAACATGCTGTTGACATTTTTGGCCCTCTGGGGACACTGCTGGCTCATATTCAGCCAGCTGTTGACCAGCACCTCAAGGTCTTTTTCTGCCAGGCAGCTTTCCAGCCACTCTTCCCCAAGCCTGTAGCGCTGCCTGGAGTTGCCGCGACCCAAATGCAGGACCTGGCATTTGGCCTTGTTGAACCTCATACAACTGGCCTCAGTCTTTTTCTCCCTCCTGTAGAATACCTAATGTTGGGGTTTTAATGCATAGTTTGTAGCAGTTGAGGCCTTCTGGTGTTGGAATTCACAGCTGGACAAGAAGACAGATTCCAGGCTGTGCATACAATCTCCAGGATCTTTTCTGTAATAAACCATAGAATAATCACAAGGATAACAGGGTTGTGGGTTGTTTTGTTCTGGTTTGGATTGTTTTTCAAAATAAGTGAGTTGTTTCCTACATAATTACCCACACAATCCTTCATCCAGAACTAAGCCTGAACTACACTGATGTTGGAGAGGACTGAGCATTTTTTAATCAACTGTCATTCTGCCTTCCTGCGTTGTCATATCTGATTGATTTTACACTACAATCAACCAATTCTGCTGGTCCATTAGGATTCAGAGACTTAGCCCTCTTCCTCTTTCTTTTGTTTTGAAGGAAAATCATCCTAGTGCACTTTTCCCAGCTCCAAATTCACCCAAATAAAAGCAGTGTAAAAATTAATACAAAAAGTTTCAAATTTCTCTATGAAAAAAGACCTGGGTACAGGCCAAGAGCTAAATATTACATTCACAGACTTCAGCATGAATGAAAAGCATGCATCTAATCTGACTTTAAATTACTTATTAATAGCAAATAGATTTGAAATTTTGTGATTATCCAATGATAATACTTTAGATTGAGCTTCAAATAAACATTCTTTTGAAGGTCTGGAAAACACATATTTCATATCTGAGTTTGTCCAAGTAGATCAGGCATTGATGAAGATTTCATTCTAGCTAAAAGTTTAGTAGACTTTTCTATGACTAAAAGGTACTCTGTTCAAGGTTCTCACTTGACAGCTGACATCTATAATCAGCAGTTCCATGGAGTATTATCTCATTTCCTGGTACTCAGGCTTAGAGCTATGTCACTTGCCACATCCCATCAATCAAGGACAAGCTGACTTGGGAACATTGTTTTACTTGTTTTCTTCACTTTTATGCAGCTATAAAAATGTTACTTTTTTTTTTTTTTTNTGTAATTGCTAACCTAGAGATATGTAAATAATTTCAGTTTTAGGTCCACTGATCTAACAGAGTGACTTGCAAAACACCCACTCAGAGAGACTGACCTTGCAGCTTTAGATCTTTTGAAGCCTGCACAATTAGTTGAGTCTTGCTCTAACACATATCTTGAGACTCCTGGACAAAGTGTCCTTTAGCTGAATGTTGCTTGTTATATGCTAAAAGGGTTGTGTAATGCAATATGCAAGTATGAAAAGTTCTTTAGGGTATAAATATAGTTAAAATATTTTGTATATAATGGCTGTCACTTTTATTTCTGGTGTCCTGACTTAATTCCAGCATCCAGGGTTGTGTAATAAACAACATCTCATCTCTGTGTGCTACTATTTGGCATTTTTGCACACCAGGTGATCAAACCCTGGTTTTGGGACAACAGCACTAGCAGAAATATTTCCCATGGTCGTAGATAATGTCATGCAAATAGAATTTTTTTATATTTATGAATTTCAAGGCCTTATGGTAGAAGAAATAAGTGTGTTTTTACCCATAAGTTGGGGAACCCTACTGCCATCGAGTATCACAATAAATGCTGGACAAACACATGCAAGTGGGATATCTTTTTTAGGTCTACAACTCTAGTAGATATTTTCAGACTCCTATGGCTGGTGGTGGGTCAATGTCAGTCGTCTGCGAAACTGCAAATAGCTATCGCTGTTTATTACTTCAGACTCAGTTGCCTACTGGTTCTTATCTGCAGCTGAGGGACTAGTTCCACAGGGACACTCCTCTTGAAATTCCACCTCTATAGATTGTCTCACATTTGTCGTTATGAGATTAGGTTGTCTGACTACTTGGTTATAATGTGCCCTTGTCTTCAGTAATCACTAATTGCATACGATGCCAGAAGAAATCAGCCTTTCAAACCTGGGCTATCACCGTCATGTACGAGAAAGTCACACAAGTTAAAGAGGTAGAATTAAATAAAAATAAAATAACAAGTAAAAAAATAAATATAATAATAAAATAAAAGTATTATCCCAAGTCATTTATGACAGTTACACAAACAGGATGTCCAAGAACCTTCAGACATAGATGCATACTTGGTAATAGAAGAGTGAATGACCTGTAGATCATCACTGCAATCTATTGGTGACTGTAGAAAGAACAGGATGTTACCTACCTTCTTGACTTTTAGAAACAAGACTGCTTTCCTCCCACAAATAACTTAAAGTGCTCCATTTAAACAAGCAAATTTGCAAGACTGACTGTTTTTGCACAGGTGTTTGCGTTCATAGTAGTCTCTTGTTTCTGTGGGACTGTTAGGATGTGAATCAACTCTGGTCTGTATTTCCAACTCAACTGATCATGAGTAGTCATGCCACAGACTCACTTGGGGATGAAGGTTTGTGGAAGACTCGTGGCCTTTCAAAATACTTTTCTAGTTTTTCCAACAACACTCAATTTCTCAGCTGGACCTACTGTCAGTAGAAGAAAAATGACATCAATAAAATATGAGAGAGAAAACATAAAGGAGGGAATCTATTTTGTCCACAGAATCATCCTTCATGTAGCTGGAATTTATTACTATTTCTTTATCGTACTGCAAAAGTAGGTTTCATCTCTTCCCATGATCCTTAAGTGAGTTTTCATTCTTTGTACAGTAACTTAGAAAATACCCATTTTTTAAAAATGCATCTGTATGGGAATGTTGCA
>VWYH01004448.1:146524-170954 GCA_013399365.1 Pampusana beccarii | reverse complement strand
AACACAAGAGGTTCCACTTAAATTTGAGAAGAAACTTCTTCTCAGTGAGGGTGACGGAACACTGGAACAGGCTGCCCAGGGAGGTTGTGGAGTCTCCTTTTCTGGAGACATTCAAAACCCGCCTGGATGCCTTCCTGTGTAGCCTCATCTAGGTGTCCTGCTTCGGCAGGGGAATTGGACTAGATGATCTTTCGAGGTCCCTTCCAATCCCTAACATTCTGTGATTCTGTGATTCTGTGATACTTGAACTGAGATGCTTGTGTGGCATCTCAATAAAATAGCTTATTATTTCCAATTGCCCACAGTACACTTGCTTAAAGAAGTCCCTAGATGATCCATGCTTCAAGTACAGGGAACTCCGAATAAATAAATCCTGACATTAAAAGTTTTATCCTGGAGAATCTGATTTACTGCAAAGCTCCAGTAATTGCTCAGAAAATGTTTGATTTCTTCAGTCTCTGTGATCCTTACAAAGTTATGAAGCCATCTTTAAAGAAAAGAGGAAAGAAGGGAAGGGGGCGAGGAATAACTTCTTAGTGGCCTTACGAGGCAGGGTCCCTCCACTCTTCACTAACTATTTATAATAATGAGACTAGATGAGTAACACAGATCTTTATGCTAAATTCAGTAAGATTAGCCTTACATCTTGTGTCCTCAACTTCATGTGAAAGTTTCTAGCCTTAATTTTTACGGTCAGAGAACAGCATGGCATTACAGTGTGGTGTTTTGTACGTGTCTATTGGATGCCTGATTGCGCCCATCTCTCTTGTTTTCCACGTATTGATTCATTTGTAGGATGAAGAGAAATTAAATTCTTTAGCTCAAACAAGAGAACCTTTCCTTTTATATGTAGTATTAGACTATATATATTAGCAGATACATGCACATACTGTACATAATATATGTTAAACAATATTACACGTAGTATAGCAATCCTGGATATAGTATTGTAAGCTTGTCTTTCTCAGGGCTGGCTATGAACTTTCCTCTGTGTTGCCTCTAACATTAAAGAAACTTGTTTCAAAAAGACTGATGATGATGGAGGGAGGAATAGGGGCCAACTTCTGTTCACTGCGCCAGCTTTCATTCATACAAGGGAAAAATGAACTAACATTTCTAGATTCTTGGCCTACCATAACCTGGAGATCAGTGCCCAAATTAAGAGGCTTATTTTTTTTTCTGCAGCAGCTGAAGACCCTGGGTTTCATCCCCAATGCATGATTAACTGATTTAGTGAAGGCTTTTTTTTTACGTATTAATTTATTTCCTACACATTTTATTTAGACCAGTGCCTCTAGTCCAGGAGCCATCTGCGACCCTCACGAATGGCAAGTGAATTCCCAAAGAATAAATTGAAAATGGCTTACTCACTATAGATTTTTCAATCACATCCATTTCACTTACAGATTTAAATTATAACCTGGAATTCAACCAATGTTTCTATTAACTTACCCCTTCATATTATATCAATAAAGCAATTATTTTAACTGATAAAGATGATAATGGATTATGAGAAAATAAAGAACAACCAGAAGAAGAATGCCATCTATACAGATGCTAAAAGTTGCACAGAGAATATAAATTTGCACAGTTGTGAAAATACTGGGTATGAGTCACTGCAGAAAAAGCTAAATGTGCCCTTAGAGAGATAAGGGGTCTAATAAGATATGAGTCTTAATGGGTTACATGCCCTTAATTCCTTCCTCCTATTGTTTCTTTGTCCCAAAACAAACCTGACAGTATGTCTTCAGATCACCAGGTTAATGAAAAATGTATGTATTGTGAAAGTCAAATAAGGCCTCTGGTTAAAAAAAGTTTCAACACAAAAGCTTGAAGCAATTTGAATTTTTCTTGTGCTTCTGATTTCTAATGCCACTAAAGAGGCAATTTGACAAACATAAAGCGCTCAGGGCTTTTTGTCCACAGTTGTCAACTGCTTTTTGTTCAGTGAAAGCCCAGTGGAAAGAAAGGGCTTTAAATAATCATTTTGTTAACATAGAACTTGGATTTGATACACATGCATCTGTACCCAGTGGTGCTTTTTGCAGTGTTCTTTGTAAACTGCAAATCCCCCATATGAGGAATGTGCAATCTACATGTGGGAGCTCATCCGCCTTCCCCTACTGCTCCTGCTTTTAAAGCAACTTCTCTTTAGCAGTCATTAGGGGAATGCAATGTACAAAGGTTCCTAAAAAACAAACAAGCAGATTATTTGAAGTACTCTTACTTGCATGTTTACTGATGAACTTCACGTTTCTGAGTGCATACATTCATCTTTATGCATCTATTTTAAAGTTTTCTTTAAAAGCTTGAATAGAATTATCTACCAACATGCAAGGAAAAAAACTCAACCTATATCTCCATAAACATAATTTAATCGGCAGATTTGCAGAATTATCAGTAGGAAGAAAATAACTCAGTATTTTGTTACCTGCTGCTTTTTTCCAAAATCTTTGTTCCCTGGTTCCATTCATGCAGAAAATAAGGACACATAAGAGCTGGTCTATCAAGACTAATGGTTCATTAGACATACTTTCCCCTCTCTTCCAGTGGCAGATGCCAAATGCTGGCATGAAACTTCATGACAGATAATTATTGATTGATTGGTTGATTCTATGGAATAACCAACTGCCAGGGAAATGCCAACTTACCTTCATACTTCAATGACATCCATGAAAACGTTCAGACACTTCCCAGGAGCCCGAGGCAAAATGAAAACTGTAGAGAGTCTGCAAAAGTTAAAGACCAGCTGCAGGAAATGGATCGGCCTTGTAGACCGTCAGTTCAACTGCCCTCTGGACATACATTGCACTAACTAACTTAGGTCCGTGTTTAAAAGATGGGATGTTACGTTTAGGAACAATGCTTTCCACACTATGGCAATGGTACTAAAGATACACGCTTTCAGGTGGGCTTGGCATGTGCAGAGCCTGATGATTTTTAGTAGTTTAAGATGATTTGGTTTTGTTGTTCTTTAATGCGAATACCTGTCAGCAACTAACGCACACCCTCTCCTGACTCTCAAGGCTGCCGGATGGGCTCTGGCTGTGGCACCTGGATCCCCATCCAGTTCGGCATCCCTAACCTTCTCAAGACTGCAAGAAGGAAGTGGCCACATTTTTAATCTCGTTCAAACTTTATCTCGGCACCAAGATGTGAGATCCTGAAAAACGAGCTGGCTTGGGAGGACTCTGCGACGCTTTTCAGAGTTTCTACTCACAGAGATTTTCTGTGGAAAGAGATCATGCAATCAAAAATCTTGTCCTTGGAGAGTGAATCCCAGCATTATAGGTCTGCTAGGAAAAGAGTGAGTTTACCTCCAATCATCGCAGGTATTGATCTTTTACGTAGAAATTTATACGGAAAAAGCGATTGGACTTTTAAGAAAAATCACACAGTTGAGTCCAGCTGTCAGTCAGATTTACAAAAACCCTTAAACTATTTAATCCATATTCTTAAGGATACACTTTTACCCTTCTTCTTCTCAGATTGCTAATAATTCATTTTCTTGTTTTCTGCAGGAAATGAACTCTGTGAGAGCGAACAGTTGAAACTGTCTTTCAGACCTTCTAGCTCTAGTATAGCAAAGGAAAGACAATGATATCAGGTCACATCAATACATGATAAAACCGTTGTATTTTAAAAATGCTAGAGAAGATCAAGGAGTAACAGTAGACGGGAGACTATTTTGGGAAAATAAAGGAGAGAAGAAAACTGGCTTGATCTCCAGATTTCCTCCTAGAAGACACTTATTTAAGATTTTTACTAGCAAGAAACCTTCAGAAGACGGAGATTCTGTCTGAACAGCAGATCTTCCCTACATGGTTGCCCATTATACCTATCTAAAAAGTGTGCAGTAAGATTTATTTTCATTGAAACGTGTTTCTTGTTTTCTGCTTTTTCTCCCATTGTGGCTTTTTCTCTCCTTTTTTCTTCCATGATTCTGATCATAATATACAATCTCCTGGTAGCTCCTCACAGTTGCATGCCCTCTATATGTTTAATGAGCATGCTCCCTTTCTATCCTTACATAGTTAATGAAAACAGGCTCTGAAGCATAGCCCTTGATTATCACTACAGAGTACATATTTCCAGCCTCTTTTATACCTCAGCCTGTTGTAGTTCCATTTAGAAACACCTTTTCAAAGCCTGCTTATGAGAATACTCCATAAAGCATGTGAAAAGGCTCATTACGGACACCAAACAGGGCATCCTCTGCTCCTCTCTCATTTGCAGAGCTGCAGAATGAAATTTGAAAGGTCTAACGTTATTTGGTCTTGCCAAGACCACGCTGGCTGTCTCTCAGCTCTGTCCGCAGCTCTCAACGCTCTCCCCTTTGCTCTGGCTCCTATGGAGTTGCTCTCACCCTGGCAGCTGTTCTGCCAGTCCGCTGAGGTCCCTTCCACTGACAATATTTTTTTGCTGTCTGTGGGATGCAGCTATCGTTCGCTTGATTTGCCATCTTCACACTTTGATTTGCATTTCTTGCTCACTCCCTTTTTTCCAAATATTTTAATGTTTTTCTATCTGTTGAGAAAACTCATGCAAAGGCTTTCATGCTTTGCCTCTAATTCTATTCCACCTCTCTGTCTGCTTCCTGAATTTCTTCTCATTGCTGTGTCGGTGTTTTTCCCTCTGTCTCTAGCCTTTCAGACCACCCTCTGATTTGTTCTCTTCTTTTTCCTCTCCAAGGACCCCCACAGCTATTCCTCCCATCTTTAAAATCTATCCTTTAGTTGCCATTCATGTTAATTGAAAACAGCAAACAAAAAACCCCTTTCAGTTCTTCTGCATCACATTATCCTCCACCGCTGAAAACTAATAGGTAGAAACCTTTTAAATATCTTGGTCACTGCTGAAAATGAAGAGGAAAGGTTAAGCTACTTTTACTGATTGAATTTGGTTCCGATGAGCACTACAGTAATCCAGGATTAGATTGTCATAGTTATTTTTTAAAACATGTATAACAATATTCTTATTTGCTAGTTTGACAGATCACAGCAACATAGTCATAACTTTTTACAAATTGACAACGATCCCAAGGCTCCTGCCTTCTAAATAAGGCCATTCTGAGTTTGCAGTTCTTATAAAGTAATTATGTTTTGTACTATATTCACAATGGAAATGGGTGAACTCAGTCTGAAGAAATAGGCCTTTTCAAAGGAAATCAGGCTGAGGGAAAGTAGCTCTGCAATCTGAGAATTCACACAAAGCAAGCAGCTGATCTTGCCTACACACATTGGGAATTTCTTTTAAAAGGAAAGGTCTAATTACAACTGGCACTTTGAAACCAAATAATTCTGCTTTGCTGAAAAGTGACATAATTCTTATGGCACTGCTAGCATGGGGTACAATGTGCTGCAGCCCCCATCCTCTCACCTCCAATTCAAAATAAATAAAATACACTAGTTTTTTTCTTTAATTTTTAATGTCAGAATTTTGGCATTTTCCTTTGCAGCATTGTGTCAGGGTAAAGCTTTAGAGAAAGATCAGGCCAGGCAAACTAATGAAAACCAAAGGGTTTACTTAATTCCCCACACAGTGGAAATAAACTCAGAGCAATAGTATTTATACTTCAAAAGTATCATTTGAAGAATTTGCAACTGGTATTTTTAAAATCTGATGGATGATCTCAAAAGGTAAATCCACTTAAACAAATCATATTCTCTTTAAATAAATGTCATTCTCCCTCATCCTCCACTCACTTATCAGCATTTCCTCTAACAATCCAAAAAGCTCCTCAGTGCATGCTGACTGCATCAGGAATACGACTCATTGCTGGAGATGTAGGAGATAACAGTGTGATCGGAAAGAAGGTTTCTTGCAGGTGAGAAATACAGTAAGACTCTTCAGATGATTGGGCTGGAAAACATGAGGGCTGCCTACCTGGCCACAGTCTTAGGACAGGGAAAATCCATTAGTACCATCCAAGAAATGTGAGGGTAGCAAAAGGTACCAGTGTATTCATGAAGGATAAAAGAAAGGGTCTAGGTCTGACTCTATATTAAACCCTGATAACCCTATTCAAAATGCATTTTTTGTCCCACTGAGGTGTGACCATTCTATCACTTGCTAGTTCAGACTGCCTTTTCTCCATTCAACTCTTTTCACAGCCTCGCCATCTTTTATTTTAAATATACTTTTTGGCCAACTTTTATGCTGTAATTATTAATCTTAACGTTTCCAATACTATACAAGGACTTCAGACTTGGTCAGGCAGTTTCATACTTGGCAAGCACCGCCACGTTCCTTACAATATTTCTAATGTTCATCTTGTTTGTGCTTGTTTGCTTGTTTGTTTTATTGCTATGGTCTCTGAGAGATGTTAACCCATAATCCTACCTCCCTTCTAGTAACCCACGGCACGGAGGTAAACCTCCTGCTGCTTCTGAGTCCTCTCCTTGGACCTGGGTTCTTCTCCCTACACTTGGGTTCTTCACCAAACACTGACTTCCATTCTGCATTGATCATCATGTCTCAGTTTGAAGCACTCTGAATGGCAGTGTCAGCCTTTCTCTGCAACGAGGCTGCTTCTGAGCTGACTGAAAAGCAATCAGGAGTACATTGTCTGAAAAAGTCCAGGCTTTAAAATATCTTCTTGGTCCTTTACAGTCAGACTGTCAAACAGCTGCGCAGCATTAACACAACTGAATTGCGAAAGTTTATATTCTTTCAGGCTGATAATAACAAAAAATCAGTTTCTTCCCTGTCTGCCAGATTTATCAGTCATGAATGACAAAGTGAAGGGGAAATTTTCCTTTTTTTTTTTTTTAAAAAAAAAAAAAAAAGGAAAAGAGAGAGAAATAGAAAGAGAAGACATTTTTCTCCATGTTTACAACTCATGGCGAGGCTCATTCCACCTGCACAAGAGGGACTTGCTCCTGGCAAGGCACCCACTACCTTGGGACAGGGCACTTAAAGAAGGAGATGCTGCCACTTTAAAGCCCTGAGCGCAACTTCAATTCCAATGCCATGTGTAAGCCTCTCAAGCAGGTTTATAAAAAGGATCAGTCCACTTGTGGAAATGGAAAGCATTTATGTATCTGTTCAGATGCCACATCCGCAAAGATGCAAGATGTTCCTTAAGTTTCCCCATTCTGAATGAGAAAACATTTGGATAGAGATTTCCTAGTTTCCAAAAGCGCATAGCCTCAAAGCCCACGTGTGCTTTGGCCATGCTTAGAACAATATGTCTCAATAGTCCTGAGCAATTAGGCATTTAGCTGATCCCAAAGTTTTGAAATAATCCAGAAACCCTCCTGAGGGCTGATTTGGAAGCCCTGCTCTGAAAACCCTGACCTGGCTGGACTCGTGCAGCGCTCAGCTGTAGGGAAGGGATGGCCATGCTGTGGGATAGGAGGTGGAGGAGAACTTCTCTGCCAGGATATCTCAACTCACCCCTCCTAATTGATAGTCCTAATTCACCAGCTTGGAAGAGAGTCTGGGTTTGTGACCTGGCCTGCTTTGTTGCATGGGAAAATTAAATACGCATCATGCATGCGATAAAACGGGAATGAGAGAAGAGGAAAATGATTTTTCACCCTCATGGTTCATCCGGGAACAAGGGTATCTGCTATTCACTCCCTGCTCCAAGGAATATGTAACATTCTGTTCAAGATACTGATGTTCTGGCTTGCAATAAAATGTGGTTTCAAACTCAAGAAGTGTTGGACTACACAGTGAATGTGCACTTAAAATTACTGCATTTGAGATGTGATCATTTTTAAAGAAGATAACATCTGTTTGAAAGCTGAACAAGAATTGAGCTCATGCATTTGCGGGAACTTATTAAATAACATAAGACAGATTGTCTTTCATACAGAACTTCCTACTTTGTTTTTGCTTAAAAAGAACTACATGAACTATGCAAAATGAAGTCAAAGGCTGCTAACACTTCCAATCTACAAATAGTGCTTACTAGTAATTATATGCTGGATCAAGCTGGTAATAGTGTTGCTGTGTCCCCGCTGAAATAATAACCATGCAATATTTCAAACATATATGTCACTGTCCCATGTCTCTGCAGCTTTCTTCAGCTTTACACCTTCCTGCATTAGCAGAGCTCAACTCTTCACACACAGCTGGGTGCAGCAGAATTTCAGCCTCCTCGCTACAGTGTTTTTTAAAACTCAGAGGTGTTTGCTTCACATCTGCACATCAGTTGAGTTTTGCAGGTTTGAGCTTACGAAGGGGAAAGAGTGAAAGTTATTGCAGCTGGTGTTCAAGAATCAAGGGGGTCTTTTTCTCTCTTTATGCCAGATATTTTACTCTTAGAAGGGTTCCACGGCAAACAACGTGCAATAAGTAGCTCATGATCCGTAATATACATAGTCATTTGGATCTGTACGTCAGACACAGTCTGTGTCCACATTGCCTTCCACACAGGGAGAAAGACAAACACCTTTATATAGAATAAATGCAGCTTTATACTAGAAAGATCAGCCTTCAGTGACTCCAAGCCTCCTCCTTTTTTTTTTTTAGCCTTATTTCTTTAGTGTTTGCACCCAGAATATCTTTTGTACATTCATCTGTCTACCTGTGGATGCTCTTCTTTTCTCCCAGGTCACTTTGCACCTAGGCATCAGTATTTCCCTATTTTTGAGGTTTCTTCCTCAGTAGTCAGAGGGACCTCTGACATCGATGTGCCCAGGAGTGTGGTGCACAATGAGTCCTGACCATGAGAAGCCGGGGTTGAGGTGGGGATTACCAGTTAAAAACCTGCTGAGGACTTCTTAGCATAGGAGTAGCAGCCCTGTTGGGACCCACAGCTTCAGCACTGGTGAGAGATCTGGGGAGCAGAAGCGATTTGAAGAGGAGCAATGAGATGGCTCGCGGTACCATGATGAATGGCATTAGGGGGATGAACAGCCTTTGAGGGCCCAAGTCAAGCAGAATGGAATAGGGAGAAGTAGCAAAGGAAGGAGAGCAAAAGAAAAAGCTGATACAGTCAGGCCCATATAATAAACTTTCTGGTAATCTCCACTCCTGAACACACTTCAGCACAGAGAAATTCACCACAGTCATGTAGTAGTGTAATGATTCTTCATATTGTATAATACATGCTGTCAGCTGCATGAAGTGACCACATTCGCAACTCTCAAGGAGAACTGAACTATTCTCACATCATAAAATAACGACATACATTGGACAAGAACAAATTACGGAACTTGAATATATTTATTTTCATTCGTAAAGTGTTATTTTATGGAGTTGATGGGATTTCCTATATAAAAATATTAATTGCTTGGAGAAGCTTTTTTTTTCCTGGTAAGTATTTTACACTGCTAGAAGTTTCTGACAACACGTGCAAGCAAATCCAACAGCAACTGTTTTCTTTCTCTCTCAAAGGAAGTTTCTCCTGCCTTTTTCCTTTGTCAGCATGAACAAAGTTTGAGTATCTTCAATAATGCTATTCTTTGTTAGTTCATTGAAATTCTAGTGGTATGTTCTCACTGAGGAGCACAGGTATTACAGCCGCTGTTTAACAAATGTCAGATCAGGTTATATTTTAATTCTGGGGCAAAATCTTTAGGGCACCTAAGTGTGCATGAAAGTAGAGTCAGTCACGCAAGAGCAATGTCCAGCATTATTCAGGTTGTGCAGAGCAACAGAAGGTTGGCTTACTATGAGCCTGCGAATACTCTGAATGTCTGAAATGGTCAAATCTTCAACTCAGGTGCAGAAGAAAGCAAATAAATCACCCTACTCTGAACTACATACCCTCTGCCTCTGTTATTTAAGCCTTTTCTATCTAAAGGAAATAAGCTATCTGTTTCATAGTATTTTAAGCTTTGCCTTGTTAGCTAGTTGTAACTCTCTTTAATGGCAGTTTGCCATTATTCGAGTTCTGAAGGATCCTGCAGCACTTCACAAATCATAACATGAACTATTAACTGGAGTTACTCTGTTAAGCACCCAGAGGCATCTGTCCCTAAGGCTGTTCACTGTTCCTTTTTTCCCATCATGTCTATTTTGACCTCACAGCTGTGGTTTTTTAATTATCATCTTCTGAGTCTCAATATGAAGATGCTTCAGGCAGGATGAAGAAAATTCAGTCTCTAAACATTAGATTAATATGTACCACTGTAATACCATATCTTGAAACATACAATTGGAATGAAATGTACTTATCTGCTATTATAAACACCAGAAACTAGTTTTCTCAATGTATTCATAGATGTATTTCCCAAGGTAGAGATAAGGGAGTAGAAATGTCAAGAAATCTCTAGCCACATGTTCTTTTTAAACATGTGGGTTTGTCTCATTCCATTGACTGCAAACATTTTCTTGTTTTTCTCTTACCCATCCCTGACATAATCCAGTATTTGAGAGTCAAAGGGATATAACTTAGCCTGTTTTTCTTTTTAATAATAAAAATACAACTTACTTGCTACATCTAAGTTATGGAGCAGGTATGAAACCTTCACAAGCCTCACCTCCGCAGCTTTCCTAGTAGCAGCTTTTAAGGTCAAGACAACTCAGAAGGTCTGTAGTTCCTGCCCATGCCATTTTTCTGCTACTTTTCAGTATTTACCATTCACTCACAATTCACAATTTTGAATCAGAACTATTTACCTCTTATTGCCCTGTCCAAAATAATTCAGAACTCCTGAATTTTTAGGGCATTACTCTTACTCTTTCAAACTAATTACTGACTTCATTAGCAACTGTTGCTACTTTTGCCAAGTAACCACTCTGTTTGGAAGCACGATATAATTATTTTCCAGGTAGTTACATAGATGACTGAAAACAGTATCATGAGTCTCACCAGGCTGAACCCATAAACTTATTTATTAAAAAACAGAAATGATCAAATTATACAGTGTGGTAGTGCTATAAACGGAGATAACTTTTGAATCTTTCTAAGCCGCGAGTGCAGAAAATAGTAGCCTGGCACTGGTTTGGTGTTATATGCCACCCACTAGCAAAGCATCAAAACTCAGATCGTCTTTGAAAAAAAAAAAGTAAAAGTGTTTTATCTTTGCCTAGCTAACTGTATTTACAGCAAAGGTGTGTATTTATCTGTATAAAACATATTGAGGTGTATCAGTCCCAAATAATTTGAACATTGGTTTGAAAACGCTTGTCCTCACAATGCACTGCGGACCCCAGTTCTCCTGATGGGAGTGTCTGCAAACAGCATGGACTGGAGTCTGAGTCATTACAGGTTGATTATTCAGAAGAAAAAAAAATCTGCAGTACAGAACTCATTCAGGACCCAGGATATGGAAGCCCAGGCTTCACTGAGTAGAAGGTAAATATGCACTGTGCAATATAAAAGTACTCAGAGGCAACTAAGGAAAGCCTTGAATTGGGAACCTGTGTGCAACGTAGAAACAATTTATTCTGCAGCCTTCATCTTAGCTTAGTCTACCAGTGGATTTAGCTTATAGTTGCACTAAATCCCTTTCTTTGCCCCACTTAATCCTTTCTTTGGGCATAGCAATTTAGGTGTCCATCAAAGCATTGTGAATTCTTGGTGACAGCCAGCTAACATTTAGGTGATGCAGCACTGAATATTTCATTGGATTTTTGATTCTTTTCCCAAGAGAAATCATAGTTTTGCTTCAGGATAGTGTGACCAGGAGTCCCGTAATTAGTCCTCCTGCAGTCATTAACTTCTCTAATACAAAAATGTGGCCCAACCAGACTGTCTGCCTGAGCCTTGATCATCCGTTTTGATTCTGTGACCCTACTGTTCTCTCTGCGACGTCTGCATATTGGACACTATAACTTCCCTTGGCTGCACGCCAGATCAAGAAAAGGGGTGGTTACTACATTTTGCACAGCTCCACGACCTCTCCTAGGCTAACAGGAAATTGCCCGTGCAGCTGTCAGCTGGGCGGTTTGTATTTGGCTAAATGCAAATGTCAATAATAATCAGCATCTGTTGTGGGTCCTACACCACTGGGCACATCTTCAAGTGTGCAGCACAGCTCTAAGCGAAGCCACTTATTTAGCTGGCTAAATATGGATCAGAAGCGCCCATTTTTTTGTTGGTGGTGTGGTTTTGTTGTTCATATGCATGAGCACTGATGCTTCTCCCTGTCCATTCCAACCACCTTGGACTAGGGATGGCTAACAGGTGGCTAAGAGGAAAAGTTTCTGTTAAAAGGATTAAGTTTTAATCCACACTGAATTCCTGCGCTACATGATGTTAAATTATGCTAGAAAATCATCTGTCCTTTTCCATAGAGTAAATGAAGTCTTGGGGAGGACTCTAAGGTGCTAACTCTGTCGCTTATCCTTCAGTATGCTTTTAAAATCTCGTGAAATTTCTTGCAGTTTCAGACTAGAAGAAATTATGGTATCAGTTAGTCTGACTTCTTGTATAGTGCCTTTTACTAAAGGCTTGACCTATTGGGGAATGAAATCAACTGTAGACAAAGGGCATGGCACAGAGATAACAAGAGACACATGATGCCCACTGTGGCAGAGAACCAACTAGGTCAGAAGTGCTTAAACAATCTTGCAAACAGTCTATATCTCATGCAGAGGACATGGAAACACCCATGGTTACTTCCAGATTGAGAACTCTCATTCAAGATCAATCTGGAAGTAACCAACTTGTTTGTCCCAGAGAGTATCACACCCTGCAGGTACATCCCAGGTGAGTCCCATTGCCCTCCAGCAATAACTCACCATCCCAAATATTCATAGCCCCAGAAAGGATTTCATCTTGATCCCTAGGTCATCACATTTTGAAAAATATACCAATAATAGAGCTCCTCTTAAGCTACAGTGATCCACTATCAAAGCGAGGAATGATTTCTGGAGAAATTCCCTCAGTTCCTGTGAACTGCTGTTCACCTGTGGAAGTCCAGGTAAATGCGGTACAAATCTCTTTAATCTCAGTTTCTGGTACCGAAGATGACAATATTACAGCTGGACATAAATGGAAGTAGGTTACTCCTTTAACTCAGGCTGATTCCAGTGCTTCAGCAGTACATTGTGCTTGCTCGCTGCTCAGTGCCAGGATTTATGGTTATGTAATAGACTGCTTAGACAAGGATTCCTGTGATATTTTTAGCCAGTTTTTCTTTCTTTTTTTACATCTCCTTTTAGGCCAGACTCAGAATGCCTTTAACCTCAGGGTAGACCTTCTCCCCTCACCTTTCTCATTTAGATAAGAACATCTTCCTCAGTTTCTTTCCTCCTGTCTGTTGAACAGTTACTGTTGGGGTGTGTAGTCAGCAAAAGAAGAGGCTTTGTAAACCTCCTGGAGAACCACTCAGGGCAGATACTTGGCACATGACAGATATCACTGAAATTCATGGAAAACTGAGTATCTCATTCCTCTAGCCTCCTTTGAAATATCAGTCTACAACTCTTCTAAACATCAAACTGTGCTGAGTTCAGTCTTTCTGCTGTTGCAGACTGACTAGACAGTCTCAGACAGACTCCAGACTCATTGCCAGTCTACACGAATACTATAGAGGGTAAAGAAAACGACAAGTCTTTTGATACTTATGCATGATCTATATTTCTAAAGATAGCTTAAGAATCAGCATCCTGCCAATATTTTATTCACCCTTAGACCTCAAACTTCCTCCCACTTCAGCTTTAAAAAAAAAAAAACTTATTACAGTGCAGTTTTTAAATGCCCAATTTGACTGATCACAAAAAAAATAAACATCTTCAGATTTGTCTGTTGTTTGAGCCTTCAAAATCAGTGTAATAGATTCTAAAGGAAAGCAAAATAAATGTCTGTAGCTGACTCTCCAATCAGTGTGCACATACCACTCTCTTTAATACGAAAGGAATTTGTTATGATCTCTGTTATTCCTGAGACTACATAAATTAAAATAATAAGACAGCTAAAATAAAGTGTTACCAAATCTTAATCTCTAAAAGTGGTATGAAATGTTTTCCAGTAAATAAAAGCAGAAAGAACTAACGATCTAGAGCTTTTAGCCTATTTATGTGAAAGAATAAAATAAACTTAGATTCTAAGTTTTGAAAAATAATAATGTGTGGTCTAAAAAACAGTCAGCCTTAACAAATACATACATATTGGTCCCCAGCTATGTGGACAAATGTGGACACATGTTAGTCAAATATTTTGGTGGGGGAGATTCACTCTGCAGTTTAGGGGGCTCTGTGTTAACTTCAAAGGAAATGTAGCTATTTCTGGTTGTTATTACAACGAATCGTTTGTAGACCTAGACCTTTTTGGAAAGAATGCTAACAATTTCAGATGTCACAGGCCAGCATTGACAGGCTCTTTGAAAAAGAATCATATTCAGTTCAGTGTAAAGTACAGAGTCAAGAGATCTTTTTTTCCAGGTGTAGCTATTGAGTAATTCACTTTTCTTTTTTTTTCTCCCCTTATATAGCATAATTGTGGAAGAACGGGCAAACTCGCCTTTTCACCTTTTCATCAGTCAGGAACAGGAGAAGGATTTGGTTCTTTTGTGCCCTCTTTGGGAATCCTCCCTTAGCTCTGCAAGACACAGGAACACAGAATAGATGATGCTTAAAACCTGGATGCTTGTAACAGAGAAAAATGGCACCATTTTCTCATCTTTTCACCTCACATTGCAAGTAAAATATCACTCTTATGGTTTTTGCCTAGGATACAGGCATGTGCTAATGTCCCCATTAGCACAGTTAATTCATGAGTGATGAGGAAGAGGGGGACAAGTTCACCTGCCCAGTAGTCATTTTTCATGGGATCTGAGATGCTTCAGGACACCCAAGGTACCTGCACAGGGCTAGAAGGACCAGCTGGGATACACATGACCTTCTGGAGCCAAGGGAGCCTGTGGTCATTGCATATATCAGATTTTGCTACACACCTGTATGTGGCAACTGAACTGAACACTGACCATCATTATTTCAGATAGAATAGAAATTTAAAATAATTTTAATTTTTAAATTATAATCTCAAAGTATTTTTGTTGTAAGTCATGTGCTGAGAGTCTTGGAGGCTTTGTCTGATGTCAGCTGAAAATGGTACTGAAATTAATTCCTTCTCTTGTCCCCTGCAGTCACTTGCTGATCTCTGCTGCCTTGCCAGATTTTGTACTTTTGTCATTTGTTCTTGGCTCAGCACATGAAGATTAGTTTAGAAACAAATGAAAGAGGAGTAAAAATGGAGATGCTAAATAAAGCAACACATGTTAATGGGCATCCTACAATTTCTTCCATTTTAGCCAAAATTGTCTCTAACGGTGAATGAAAGGATGAGGATGGGAAGCAGATGTTTCTACTGTGTGTAGCGATTGATTGTAAATTGGCCTGACACTTCCCCCAAAGAATTTGTCAAGAACGTTTGATTCAGTGAATCGATCCCAAACCTGGAGTTAAAGCACCAGTGTCTCAGCCAAAGCGATCAACCACTTGGACCTGACAGGGAGAGGGAAAAAACCAACCAATCAGAGAAAATATTTCAGCTTTATGTAAACACATTTCCTTTGCCACAGGCAAAGAATTGAAGTACTAACATGATCCTGTAGACTAGCCCTAGGAGTTATCTATAGACATCCAGGAATCAAATTTAAGCTTCAAGCAGAGTATAAAGACAACAAAAATTTGATTCACCCTAGAACATGTTCCCTTGTAAAATAGAACTGTACCGTTTGTGAGGAGTTGTCATCTCAGTTCGGATACAGCAGAAGACAGGAGCAACAGATGTCGCAAGTCAGTTGTGGGGCACGTGCTGAGCTAAATGAAAGGAGAAAATGAAGAGAAAAACAAATAAAACAATCTCTCAGTTAAATTTTAACTGAAGTATAGATTTAAAATCATATTTTAGTCATTGGAATCTGGTTTAACTGCAGATGCAGAAGTCCTATAATGAGATAAAAGAAGGCTCTAGTGTTAGATCTGAAACACAAATCAAGGCATAACATAGAAGAAAATTGTTTTAATACAACAAATTATTTTAATGCATAGCAGTGAAGACACACAGAAACAGTACTTTAACCTATCAGAAAAATGAATCAGAGTAACAGCCACACTTCCCATAAGGACAACATAAATAAATGTACTCAAAAAAACCTAAGAACCACATGTCCTCATTTTGAAGGATGAGGAAAAAGTAAAACAACCAAAGAAAGTATAATAGAGAAAACAGCATGGAGAGAAAAATATTAAAGAAATGGGTAATAAACACTATTGCCAGAATGTTGCATAATGGTCACTTTTAAGAACAAATAGAACTGGAAATGTTGCCCTTTCACTTTCCAAGAAACTTCCAGTAAGTCAGGAATGTGACATGATTAAAAAGGAGGACAGTTTTCTCCCTCTGAAGCAGCGAGTATTGGGCACTTTATGTACTCCTTGAGAAGTACACATGCTCCTCTAGCTTTTCAACGCGCCTCATGTTTTGTATTTTTTCTGTCAGCTCTGGGGAACTGAGCATCACACTTTCAGGATGACGGAACTTGAGATTTCACCCAGTTCAGATATCTAGAGAGATAAATAATATATAAAACAGAGCCTGGAATTATATTTCTTTTTACCAGCTAATCTGGGAAATTTCAATCACATTTTGTTTTCCTGGATTTTCCTGATCTCCTTTTCTTTCTGAGACAAGAGAGAAAAGACAGACTCCATGGTGGAAGGAGGGCTTGTTATACTAAATGAACACTCAGTGGTGCAGATCAGTGTTTTTCACGCCCTGAGGTACAACCACTGAGGGAGCAATAATAAAATCTAAAGAGGATTAAGGTCTTCTAATAAAAGCTTGCAGCTGTTCATTTCCCAGCCAAATGGAGAAGAGACTATCATTGCTGGTGCAGGTGCAAACATACGTTCCCCCTTTTCCTGCCCCATTTCCCCCCTCCTTGTGAAGGAACTGCTGGCTGGAAAACAGCTCCCTGGCAGGCCTGAACATTGTGGCTAGTAATTACGGGCTGTTCCTGGAGGATAATTTCATGTGGTACGTTGTAGTATCCCTGCCTGTCAAAGGAGCATCCTCTGTATCCACACTCCCCCGCGGCCTGGCTGTGTGCTCCTCTGCTCACGCCAGCTCACACGCCTCTGTGTGTCTGGACCACAGCTGCCCCGTGCAGGAGAGTCTGTGCTGAGGTCTATCTACCTTAAAACGGCGATTGCAATCGTGGAAAAACTTTCCTCTGGTGGGCAGAGATCTGAGGGAGACAGTGGAGTCCTGTGGCAGGGAAGAGGTAGTTAAAGTAAGACACATGACCCAGGAAGCAAATATGGTTGTAATACACTATAGGAAGATTTTCTGGCCTGGCTGGGAAGGAGGATGCCTTCTCATTTAGAAGAATTTCTGGTATCCTGAGGTGCATTAAGAAGAGTGTGACCAGCAGGTTGAGGGAGGTTCTCCTCCCCCTCTACTCTGCCTTGGTAAGGCCACATCTGGAGTACTGTGTCCAGTTCTGGGCTCCCCAGTTTAAGAAGGATAAGGAATTACTGGAGGGAGTCCAGCGGCAGGCTGTGAAGATGATTAGGGGCCTAGAGCACCTTTCTTAATGAGGAGAGACTGAGAGAGCTGGGTCTGTTCAGCCTGGAGAAGCTGACAGGGGATCTCGTCAAAGTTTATAAATATCTGAAGGGTGAATGTCAAGAGGATGGACCAGACTCCATTCAGTGGTTCCTGATGAAAGGATGAGGGGCAACGGGCACAGATTGAAGCACAGGAGGTTCCATCTGAATATGAGGAAAAACTTCTTTACTTGGAGGTGCCAGAGCCCTGGCCCAGGCTGCCCAGAGAGGTTGTGGAGTCTCCTTCTCTGCAGACATTCAAACCCCCCTGGACACCTTCCTGTGAGATCTGCTCTGGTGAACCTGCTTTTAGCAGGTGGGTTGGACTGGATGATCTCCAGAAGTCCCTTCCAACCCAACCAGTCTGTGATTCTGTGATTCTGTGATTCTGTGATTCTGTGATTCTGTGACTTGTTATCCCACAGCAGTCTTCCAGTAAGTATTAAACAGGACAAGTCATTGAGGTTATGCCCGTGTTAGTAAATTAACCAGTACATCTACAGTTGCAACTAACACGGACCACGCCTGGCTGTGAAGCTGTATGGCACCTGTACAGTTGTCCCTTGCCACCCACCAGAACGGGCAGCTGCCTCCAGACCCTTAGTAGTGAGATGCCCCAGTCTGTGTCACGTCCTGCATGGTGCCTGGGCATGTCGTGGCAGAAGAGCACTGGGACCAAGCTGCAGCCATGTCAGGCCAAGCTCTACAGCTCAATGGTTGGGACAATGGTTGGGGTCCTATCTCCTGGGCCTGCTTAGTTTGCTGGTAGAGACACAGCTATCAAGGCTAGGAAGTAGCTATTAAATTCTTAAAATGGTTTTGGCTCTCCTAGGCAAGGTGCAGACACAGCTCAGGGGACAGGAAAGACCAGGGTATGGTACCAGTACAGACCACTATGGGCCAGTACATGCCAACTGCAGTCAGAGTCTAATAATGTGTTGATACAGATATAATAACTCTTCAAGTTTGCATTCTCCTAGGCTTGGAAGACTGTTGGCCCAGGGATTACTGCAGACAGAACTACATGGATTCCACAGACTTTGAAGAGACTCATTAATATTTTTAATAGCTGAAGGGAATCCATTCAGATAGAATTTTACCTGCACAAAGAAAGTACACATCTAAAACTTAGTCTGAGAGATGGAACAAAACATGCAAATTTGACATCTTCTATGAAACAGTAATTTAAATTCACAAAGGTAAGAGATTCTGGTCAAGCTACTAAATAGCAAGATACTATGTTTCGAGAGAAAATAGACCAAACTGTATCATGAATAGTCTACGCTGATTTACTTTACAAGAAGGTCCAGTGAATTTCTGTGACTTAATCTAAGATCATACCTACATTAGTATTTTAGTCCAGATCAGGAAGGTGCTTTGTTCCTATTTCCCATTATTTTATTTACTTCATGGGGAGGTCTCAGAGAGCATAAACAATTTTCTTTGGATAAAAGCAGTCCAGAGGGCCTGCCTACAGCTAATCCAAAGTAAAACCCACTGAAGTGTGTATGGTATAGACACTAACACCAAATGTTATATGTATCTGCTCCCAGTATCTGCCCTACTTGCTGCTGCAGACATACTTTATAGTGCTTTCTGTCTACAGCCTATATATTGGTGTCATTTTAACATTTCGAAGAACAGTAGATTAAAAAGGTAAATCAGAATTTTAACATGCTAAATACAATCTTCTGATATTCAGAGTGGATTTTATGTTGTTTATGCTTTTTTTAGCCTGAAGCAATAGAACTGGCACTACGTCCAACCAGCAAGTTGCCAAAAATTTAGACTTAACATTCCAATTGACTGAGCCAGGTTTGGCTTAGTCAGTCACCCGAGTTGTATACATACAGTGCTATTTATGTCCAGGGCTGCCATATCTGTAAAGTATATATGGATTACCCTCGCAGTACAATATTTAATTTCTGCAGAAAGATATGACACAGGAGTCTGTGAAGTTGTGCAAAAAACACAGAGCTGCAGGTATTCAGCATTCTAATTTTTTCATTACTCAAACATTTCCACTGAACAGTATTAAAAAATGCTTAAAATCTACCAAATGGACAGTAAGGGAATCATTAATGATCATCAGTATCATTTATGAGCACTTGAAATGACAGATCTTGGGTTTAGACTTTTACGGCATTTGGAAGTCCCCAGAGGAGATCAGAGCAGGCACCCCGTAAGTAACCTTAATTTCAGTGGCTGCAGTTGCTAGTAGAAGATTTTTTGAGTCAGTACCAGGATCACAACTGAGAGTTCCATAAATTAGTTGTAAACTGAATGAAGAAAAATATTTTCTTTAAATATCAAGGAGTTTCAGCTGTAGAAGTAACGCCAGCCGCAGTAGTTAATTATTCTCTTGTGACTTTCTAAATACAGGCAAATATATCACAAAGTTTTATTTCTGCACAGACAGGATACTGTCTGTACATGGTACAAGTGAATCCACTAGTCAAACATTTAGATGCTCTCAGAATGCATCTGCCTGTGAGGAGAGGTGTTATGTACTGTTCACAGCCTGTATAAACTAAGAACTGAATACAGAGTATATTATATTGCCTCATGTCACAGTGGAAGTACATACTCTTTTATAAGGGCACAATAACACTTGAGATAATGGCATACAGTTACTAACACTACATGCACGTACAGTATTATTCTTCCTTTTTTATTGCTAAGCAGGGAAAAAAAAGTATAAACTAATAACTGAGCTAGAGCCTAAGTTCTTCACTCCCTTTGCAGAACATCTACTTCTTTGAGTACTTCTCCATCTATACACATACACTATTCACATTCTGGAAACAGATTACATGAGTATGTCTGAGAAGTTGGAATAGTCGAAAGATAAAATCTGCTAACTGAGAGCCTATATCTGAAAGGGCAGCTGAAAGCCCAGAAGATGCAGACACATGAAACAAAGCAGAACAGCTTGGCTGGAAACAAATTGGGGATGAGCGAAGTGCACAGTGATTGAGGTGTTGAAACAAGATAGCACACAACATCTACAAGAGAGACATCCTGTGCACAAGAGGTCAAAAGAAATCAGATGAGCATACTGAGACTTGGGGTCTACTTTCCAGCTGATCTGTATGCTTATTTCCTAGCAACAAATGACCCTTTTAAGAAAGTAAGAATATACCCTGGGTTACGTTTTTCCAAACAAAGGAGACAGCTGAATGGAAAGCTGGAGGACAGGCTGAATCAGTGATGGCAGGGGAAAGAAAAAGGAAAACAAAACTGGAGCAGGCAATATGACAAATGCAGTGCAAAGGGAGACTGACTAGAAAAGTCCAAATGATGCCAGACGACTTATTGAACTAACGTGAATATAAATAAAAACCAAAGTCAATCTTCAAAATATAAATACAACTGATATGTACATTAAAGTTCCCCAGCTGGTGTGCTATAAATAGCATAGAAAAGGTAGTTGGAGGTCAGAAACCAGTGGGAGCAATCCAAGGGCAGGGTCAAGGCTGAGAAAAGGCCAGATTCTGCAAACTACAGCGAGCTGAATTTGAGTAAACACAGGAGAACAACACAGGCATCAGGAATGAGCTGTTCACAGGAGGGAGAGCAACAGTTCCCCCGCAACCCTAGGGTCACCGTGTCCCTTAAGAAGCCTCTTCTCACCACCAGCAGAAAAGAAATCAAGACAATTAAACTAAACAGTATTCCCTGAAAATAAAACAGTTTCAGAACAGATATGAGGCTTTGGTACTTATTTTTAAAATGTTCTTTAAGCTTCAATGATTATTTGCTGCTACCTTTATGTACAGTCATGCTGAATAAAGCTATACCTAAACGGAAAGTTAAATGTATTCACGAGGTGTTAATGTCTACATCTTATCATTTGAAGTCTCTCAGAGAAAGCAAAGGAACTACAAATAGCGCTATGCAAGAAACTGGTTTCTTGACCAACAATGTTGCTTCAGTGTGGAGGAATTTTTGAGGAATAAAGGGCATGATCTGATCATGGTGAGCAACCAAGGATTTGAAGCAGGCGAAGAAGCCTGTGAGTGGTGTCCTTGAAGTTTCTTTGAACATCAGATGGAGGAAGAAAGAGAGCTCCATAATCACAAAAGAATTCGGGAGCTTAACTACAACAGAGGATGAGAGAATACTTGTTAGAGCGCATGGACAAAAGACTTAACCAAATAAGTGAGGGGAGGGCATTGTGTGTAATCAGTAAAAGCTGACCAATTACAATATTGTTGCTATGCATGTTTCTGCTGTAAACCTATATATACTCTACTAGAACAGTGAATAAAGGAGAGCGACCATAGTCATATTGAGATCTCATTGTTACTCCGGCCGATTCCACTCCAACACTTCAGCATGCAACGAACTCCTTCATTCTAAAGTGGTCACAGGTATCGACAACAAGAGGTTCTGTATTTGAATAAGGCATATCTTTTGGTCCATATGAAAACAAGTTTGAATGTACACGACAGGTACAGCTATATACTCTACAGTTACGTTTCAGACTTGGCAGTATCCCCTCAGACTGATGGTTTATCCATAATTCCAGTTGTAGTATCCTCAAATTAGAGTAAACAAGGTCTTGCTGGCTGTTTTCCTACATCCTGGATCTGCTAATGAGATCTTGTGGCTAGATCATGTCACAGCTGCTTTAGGGGCTCTGTAGATTATTACACAAATATTTGCTTTTCAGAAGGAGAAACCAAGTGCGTTAGATCCAAGTCTCAAAAGCTTTGTTTCTTCCAGCTTCAGGATGAGAGGAGGGAGGATGAGAGGCTGAAACAAATGAGAACAATGAAGACAACACTGCCTACAATGCCAAGTGTCATTAAAAGGTCTGAGCATCCCCTAAATGCTGCAGTGCTGCAACATCCCAGCAGCCAGCAGAGTGCAAGGAAATGGTGCAACTAGTAAATGCCATATGGAGGACCCAAAAGCAATTTACAGTGGTCATTTGGGAAGCAGCCTTCAGCACAAGGCAGTTCAGTCCAAGTGAAGCTCAGACTCCTGCCTCCCTCTGCAAGGAGATGCATTTCAATGCGCAGTGACATGCCGCCATCGGTCCACTTCCTCACAGAAGAGCAGGGTTTGAAAATTTTCAGAGTCACTGTGTGGCTTAGCTCAAGTTTCGTCTTCAAGACAAGTTAAGGTTTGAAATCAAGATCCAAGTTCTTCCATCATTTCAGCAGTCTGAACGATGTCGAGGAGTACTCAGAATTTTGGAAGTGAAGAGCTGAGCACCTCTGCACCACTGAAGACAACCAGATACAAGCCCTGAAAAAGCAGATCCCATTAAAGCAACATGAGATTGCTCAGGCCCTGATAAATCTTACATCACTGACTGCCTTTGAAAAATTGTGGCCAAACTGCTGTCTGTTTTCTGGCTGTAGTCATACATCACATACATTTGGATCTCAAAATGATACCACACAGAAAGTGTCAGTCTGGATTGCCTCCAAGGGCTAAATTTATGCATTTCTTTTCATTTAAATCATATGCAAACAAAATGATCTCAGGTTGCTATGAATAGAGACAATTCATATTATACAGAAATGGATATATGGGAAGACTGTCAGCTGATTTTCTTTTTTAGGTAGATACATTTATGTATTTAAAAATAGATAATATGATTAAGTAGCTTTTATTGGCTATTAGAAGCTATGTAAAAGTTGTTCTCTCTTACTATATCAATACTGTTCCAGGGCAGCCAGGTTTGGTTCCACTCTGTGAGTGATGGTGTCAGGTACATGTCAGTGTATTCCTGAGGTGGTAGAAGTGAGAAGTCACACTGTGATTTTAGGGAGATTCACAGTGTTTGTTTTTAGACAATTAATTTTCAGTTTGACGTGTCAACAAACTTGACATGGAGTGATCAAAAGAAGCCACCCCCCACTTTCCTTTTTTTACCCCTCTGTTGATTAAACTCATCTTGTAAAGGTATCATGTTCTACTCAGTAGGCTCCTCTAAATTAATTCCCTGCAGAGGCTTAAGAAAGTAACTCAGGCATCCAGGATGCCTACTTCACAAAAAAATTCATGGCAACAATTTATCTTATTGGGAACCAGCAGTGCCAGACACTCAGATTTATGCAGCTTCACTGACCTGGATTTTGAAGTTTCCAGTTTACCTGGAAAATTTATAAGAAAATACTGGTGTACTATATCTTTAAAATGGCACTAAAAATATCACCATGGATTTCATCCATGTTAGAACAAGGGACAGTTCTAACATCCATGTTGGGACAACGTCCTATCCATGATAGGATGAGGGGTAACGGCTTTCAACTGAAAGAGGGCAGATTAGATTAGGGATAAGGAAGAAATTCTTTACTATGAGGGTGGTGAGGCACTGGGACAGGCTGCCCAGAGCACCTGTGGATGCGCCATCCCTGGACTGTTCAAGTCCAGGTTTGATGTGGCTTTGAACAACCTGGTCTAGTGGAAGGTGTCCCTGCCCACGGCAGGGGCTTGGAACTGGATGATCTTTAAGGTCCTTTCCAACCCAAACCATTCTAAGATTCTGTGATTCTGTGATACTATGACATGTTGACTTCAAAAGTGACATCTTCCTTTCACAGCATGGTGGAACAGCAGAAAGAGTAGAGCATGACACTGACTTCAGTTCTGTCAAATAGACTTGCTGGGGTGGCATGGATTTCCCACAGAAAGCCCTGCAAAGAGTTCCTTGCCTGAATCACTTGAGCTGGAAGTCATGTTGTTGTTTTGAGGCCTGTATCTAGTGGAGTGCCTCAAGGATCAGTACTGGGACCAGTACTGTTCAATATATTCATCAATGACTTGGAGGAGGGAACAGAGTGCACTGTCAGCAAGTTTGCTGATGACACCAAGCTGGGAGGAGTGGCTGACACGCCAGAAGGCTGTGCTGCCATCCAGAGACCTGGACAGTCTGGAGAGTTGGGAAAAATTTAATGAAACGTCACAAGGGCAAGTGTAGAGTCTTGCATCTGGGCAGGAACAACCCCAGGTTCCA
>VWYH01004448.1:0-146285 GCA_013399365.1 Pampusana beccarii | reverse complement strand
TGCCCAGGGAGGTTGTGGAGTCGAGTTCTAAGCCATTCAAACCCACCTGTACACCTTCCTGTGTAACCTCATCTGGGTGTTCCTGCTCCGGCAGGGGGATTGGACTGGACGATCTTTTGAGGTCCCTTCCAATCCCTGACATTCTGTGATTCTGTGAAGAACCGGAGACAGAACTTGCACTGGCGAATTCAGCATAGAGAGACAGACCATTAGTCATTCAGCTGTGAAATGTAAATAATTTTTGCCTTTCAGAATATCCTCCCTGATTCTGTCAAAATCCATCATGTACAACTGCTTATTCAAGCAAAAGGTAACACAAACTAAGGCTAAAAAATTCCCCAAACTTGCAGCCTTAGCAGGCAGTATCTCCATTTTAGTCAGTCATTCTTCTCATGACACTTTTGTAACAAATACTGGTTTACCAATATCAGTCTGGCCTGAACACTTTTCAGGTATAAAAAATCTAAATATTTTCAATTTAGTGGTCTAACCTCTGGTTTCCTTTATGAACTGTGAATTGGGAAAAGCTCCACTGGCTTCACAAGCCAGGTTACTTAATTCTTAACTGCAAACGAGTAACATTTGGCCCACAATCAGCAAAAAAATCAGTAAAGGCCAAACCATGACCTAGATTTATGCACCAGCACAGGCATTTTGTTTGGGGTAGAACACACTTGCCACCAGGCACACCGCTCTAAATATCCTCCCATTCTTCTTTCCAGGAGGGTGATGGGCCCTCTGGGAATCTCCCCTCTGACTTTGCAGGGGTGGGAAAGGGAGAAGAAGACTCAGCTTCAAGAATCTGCTGTTGTCTGGATCTTAAGTTCTTATTTCTCCTTAAGGATTCCAAGGTTGATTACATGGAAAGCTAAATTTGATTGTACTTCAAAAATGCAAAGTGATAATGCCCACTGCTGGATGCTTTCAAAGGTCCAGTCCAACTGAAGCAAAAAGGCCACACACCTCGGGAAACATTTCAGTCTCCTGAATTGAGCACATATCCAGAAGTACATACCAAAACTCTGAAAATCTGGCTTTCCCATCACTGCTGGACTCCACCAGCAAGAGTATGACCACGTTCTTCAAGTTGTTCTTCACGATCTTTGTTGATGGAAATTAACTTTCACAGTACATTTATATAAAACTTATCAATTTTGACTGAAAAAACATGTTTCTCTAAACCAAATTTCTGTTTCTTAAAAACAAAAAAAGTTAATGGGCTATAAAATCAAATTAAATGTAGAGCCTATATTATTTTACTAACTGAAGAATATAAATGCATTGAATCATTGAGAAACAGCTAAATATGTTAAATAATTCCTTGGAAAGATAGAAAATACAACTTAGTCTGAATATCTATTTAGATGTTAAAGTTATCAAAACCAATTCCTGCTTTCAACAGGCAGATATATTGTGCTCAGGCATAATTGCAACAAAACCATCCGTAGAGATAAATGGTCTTCTGGATGTCAGGACTGAGCCTGCTTCTAACTTTTTGTTTACTACATTTTCTCTCTTTTTATCTTCCTTTTACATACTGGTTTGTGCTCTAGAATATCTTCTCCAGTTACTGAGAGGTTCTGACAGGGGATCTTTACAGAAGCTGTCAAACTCAGTGTTTTGGTCAGTGACAGTAAATGCTTTCTTTAATCTTGTGCCATCAGAAAGAAAGCAACAACCCTGTTAGCAGCAAAGAATCAGCTGTACAGGTTAAATGGGGTTGTTGCCATCAAATTTCAGAAAACCACTCTATCCTGATTTTTTTTTCCATAATTTTCCTTAATATACACAACGTATTCGTATGACCCGTCAATTAATAGAGAATGTCACTTTTAATTAAGAATACCGTTGTACTGATGGGCGTCAGAAGGAGAATGGTTATTTTTTAGACAAAGAAGCAAAGAACCAAGCAATTCATGCATATTTCCTTTTAGGGATTGACTAATTATTTAATTAATTAAATTTAATTAACTTTAGAGCCAAATATTCCCTACTCAGTCTTGTTGTATGTCTCCTAGCATAGAAGTAAAATCAGACTTAGAACCCAAATCATATTCTGTCATCAGCTCAGTCGTCTTGCAACTTAAAGATTTCTAGCTACCTTGGCAATTGATTAAAGCTTCTTAGAATCACAGAATCACTTAGGTTGCTCCATGAATTAAAGTAGATTTCCAGCATCTGACTTTCTCTTATTCTGGGTTGTTTCATAATCTTGTTAAGACTATACATTACAATTCTGGTTTAGTAAGAGCTCTTACGTTACAAACACCAACATTTTTGTCACTAAGATCATTAAATGCTCAGGTAGCGCTGCAGTCTGGCATAGAACATCTCTTGCTACATAAAATTAAAGCAATTAAATCCTGCTGACTGACTTCCAAAAAAAAATCTGCCGAAAGGAGCAGCTGACTTAAGTTTGCCAGTGGTGCCACAGGTAGTTGCTATTTGAAAGAACAGATACCATGCAACTAAAAGATGTTTTTCCCCCTGCAGGTGACTAGATTTGCCCTGGAAATCAGACTATCTAAAAAGAAAAATCCAGTTGCATACTTCTTTTCAACTAGCGTTAAACAACCAGATTTAAAAGTAACTCTTGTTCTGGATTCTACCAAGGCAAATTCTACTTAGCCATGGATGAGGTGATGCTGTGCAGGCAGCTGGAACCACAAAATTAAGCTTTAATGAAGTCAGAGTGTAAGTAATCACTTCATTCTCCAATGGCAAATTAAAGTTGGAAAATTAGCATTTATTATGGATTTTTTTAGAATGAAGAAACAGCATTTATACCAGTGCTGTAGTTAGAAGCTCCAGTGAGTTTGTGAGATACTAATTTAGACAGAGGCTGCATGGTAAGTGATCTCAGACATTTCTGAAAATCCTGTTTGTTCTTCCAATTCAGTAGCCTTCCTTAAAGACTACAATGGAAATCAAAGCCAACCAGCCAACCAGCAATACTATCTCATGATATAGAGTAGGTAGAGAACAGACTGTGAGCTTCTAAATAACAAAGGTGATCACCTATTCACAAAAACAGGTTGTGCAGGTTTTGGTGGGGCCATTTGCATGAGGTTTGGCTCATTAATCTCACCCTAGAATTTCTCAGGAGGGCAGGGGAAGGAATGGCAGCACTGGGATACACATAATGACTTCAGGAGTCCCATCATATCATAGCGGTGTCATCGTGGCAGGAGAGGGGCTGATATACAGTAGCTTACAGACGTTACGGAAAAAACAAGTCCTTTCTAGATAATCTTTGTCATTAGCTCCTATTCGACATGACACGTGGGTCTTTCAGAGCAAGTCCTGATGTTGCAAACTGCTGGATATGCTCATCTCGTTTTCTTTTCAGGATAAGACAAACAGCGCTGCCTCCCCGGTGACGTCCAGCCTGGAGGCTCAGACACATTTCTGCACCCGAAAGGCTGGAAACAGCCACATCATGCCAGTCTCCTTTTAAACAAGCACTACAGAAAACACAGCTTACTATCAGGCTGCTGATGTTCACACCATATTCTTCCACCTCCTTTTGCACAATTGAGTATCTGTGGTGATCCAACCACTGTTACTTACCCTGCAGTATAAGTACCGTAGTATCCAAAATACATTAATGATTTCTACCCTCTCTGTTGCAGCTGCCTTGCATTAACACGCACTGAAATAGTAGCATCCTCCACGAAGCAAAAGACAATGACTATGTGTCGCAACCTGTGCATCTTACTTTTAATTACAATTTAATTTTAAAAAATTAATTACAATTTTTCTCCCTTAGTTTAGATACACAATTGCAATCAGAAATCAAGCACTGTGAAAGTATTGTTTATATGGAGTTTGCAATTAAAAGGCCATCTATTTATGCATCCATGTCAAATCAAGGAACTTCAAACTCATCATAACAATGCTCAGTATTTTGTATTTTGTTTTGTTTTCCCAAGTGTTGTGCAATGACTCACTAATTAATGCTCATAACAACGAGAAACAGTAAGGTAAGATTTATTTGAGGCTATACAATGAATCAGATGGCTGATCTGGGAGTAGGATTTCTAGGGAAGTGATTCCTAGCCTTGTGCTCTACCCATAGTTTCTGTTAAATTCCACATATAACCCATTTGTTAATTTTCCTCCCAATTCTCTTTCTTTTTTCCTCCACTAATTACTATTAGCTGACATAGTGCATGCAATGTAGCCGACACTTTGCAGATACACAACCAAGAAAAATTATTTTTCCAAGGCTACCTATAAAAATACATCGCGTGTCTGAGATCACTTTGAATTAGTGAGGCTGGGAGACTTTAAACATTGGTATGCACAACATATGCAGTACAACTATGTAGATTAGCAACAACGAAGTTCTCCTTTTTTCTCTTGCTTGATGTAATTGTAACTTGTTACTCCTTCCGGTTACTGAGCATAGAATTCTCAAAGTTAGTAAAATTGGAGTTTGGCTGACCATGGAAGTCCTTAAAACTATATGTTTTGCTCCCATTCAGAGTCTTATCCTACTCTCATTTAATCATAGCTTTTTACCTGTGTAACTGTAAAGACAAAATACACCATCACCAGCTTCTGGTAATGAAAGTAAGAAGTGGATTTAAGTCAACAATTTTTAAATCTCTGTTATTCTCTGATTCCCAACAACAACTAAGGCTCATCCAAAACTAAAACCACATTTATTTTCTTCATAATTACCAGAAATCTATATTTATAAATTCATACGATATATATACACTATGCACATATGCATTTATGCTTTATCTTTATATTTAAATACTTCCACATCTTTATATATTTTAGTAGATAAATATAGAAAGTACTTTACAAAACCATCAGAAGTTAACTTGCTGCTTAAGTCTGGCTGTCAGGTTGTGTCTGCAACTGTCCTCTCCTGCCATCATGCGGATATCACTGAAGTGCAGAAATACAGCAGCTAGCAGAAGAGGATGCCCCTGCACCTCCTGGCTACCTTGGGCAAACTGGTGTGGCTGCTTTTTCACTTCAAAACTGTTTGGCAAGATGCATAAAATCCATAACACTTCTCCGTGCCTTCAGCTCTTCTACTAGCTAGAAGTTCAGTGGATGTCCACAAAATAAAAATAACTAAAAATAATTTTTTAAAAAAAGTCACTTTCCTGCAGAGGTGTTTTATTGGAATACAACGCCATTCGGGATGGTTGTGATATTCCAGGTGTTTGTTCTAAGCCCAGGAGCTGAACCCTTCCAGTCTGGTCTCTGCTTGTTCTCAGGAACCATCCACATCTCCAGAGCTGCTCCTTTTTCACAGGCCACCAGAGGCTGAGGGGCTGCTATATGGATATGTTCTAAACACACTCCTTTCAGTTTAGTGTATTTAATCCTATCTGCCTGTGACTATGCTACTGACAAAATGTATCAAGTGTAAGATTTATGCAACGCAGCTACTTCTAATAGAGGCTCTTTTGACTTTACAACTAGTTAAACAAAGAATTATCCATCTAGCTCCTGACTCAATGATGTTCTGCCAGTTCTTACTCCTGTAGTACAGGCCAAAAATGGATAATAAAAATTTAATAATATTTTATTTATCACAAAATTATTTACAAGTCACCATCTCTCCAGAATTCCTGTATAATGTTATTCAAGTTGCTGTAGTTTTCCCCACAATTAGCAGGAAAAACTGATACATCTTTTGGATAATGCTGAAGGAGTGTTAATGTAGTATATAGCAGCTTTTAAATATTTTATTTGAAGAATCACTGTGTGGGGATTTCACATTCACATAAACACTAGTATTCTGGGTAAGCGCATATTTTGTCTTTGCATTGAAAATAACAAAAGAGGAAAAAGTAAACTTAAGTCTTTTTCATTAAACAAAGGATAAAATAATGTCTTAGAAACAAGCTACAGAAGTGTGGGGGTTTTTCCCCTGACTGTATCCTAAGTTTGTAAATAGTTAATATTTTCTCTAACACCAGTTAATCTATAAATATCTTTTTGACCTCTGGATAACAGCAGGCTTAATACATCTGTATGTCAAACACTGCAAGTTTTACTTTGATTCACCCACTTTAAGATAAGCCATCGTGTGTGCCAGACAGTTGTTGTTTCTCATAGCTTCCCACATAACTAAAACTTCTGCATAGTTACAAAGCAAAAAACGACACCAGAATCACAGAGATGTATGTGCATTACTCAGGACTAAATGGCTTCTGCTTACTTGCCTCAGCCAAGCATAAACCATGAAAAAGTACACTGACTTAGCTTCTAAAAGCAAATGCATTGTCAGAGTGTTTCACTCTAGTAGTAAACACTCTATCTCCAGATTTTTCCTCCTTTGCTGAGTGTCTGAAGTAGCAAAAATTGTGCAACTTTTATTCAGGGTGGTAAATAAAACTTGAACTAATAGTTCCCTCCATTCAGGACTGCTTTCCACAACCTAGGTTGTTCAATATAATAAATGCATATTTCAATGCTAAATCATTTGCTGCAAAATTCTCACAGTGTATAGCAGAGCCTTCTGTATCCATTCTTACATATCTGCAAGCACTTTGAAAACATTAACACATTAACCTTATAAACACGTTAGCATTTTAACAGCCCTTAAAATTACACAGGTAAATGATGGACATCTTATATCTATTAAGGACAAGAAGAACCTCGGAAGCTTATTCACTTCCAATTCGGGCACTGCATTGCCTGAAAACTCAGTGGCTGGAGTCAGAGGATAATTTAAGAGAGCCAAAGGCTGCTCTCAGAGTCACTGGGAAGAGTCAAGTCCTTCTAAAGGTAAATGCTTAGTGACTGAAAAGAATTAGGTCCCTCTAAGGTGCGTCCGACAGAAACTGCTTACAGCTAGAAAATAAGAAATGTTTGAAAGAAATCAGAAGGAAAACAGTATAGAGAGTGCAAAGGTTGAGTTAACCAGGGAAGCGTAGCTAGGAAATAATTTGGCTTCTGCATGGCCTAGATAAGTGTAACAGAAGTAGGAATTGTTTTGGATAAGCAAGAATGGTTGTTTAGAATGTGATACCTTAATTTCGGTGATCAGGAAGTTCCGGAAGACTTTAATTATAGCACACCATTCTGAAAAGCTATTATCAAAGCCCTAAAAGCTTTGTAAACTCATCAAGACCTAAACAATGGTAGAAATAGAGCAAAATGCAATTGGAAACCAAAAGCAAAACTATTCCATGTGTACTGCACAATACATACAAATACATACAGTGGTTTGGATTTAAAATAGGTTTTATATTTTTTAGAGCTTTCAACAAACTGGTAGATACTACATTCATCCATCTTCTTGTTCTGCCAAACAGGTGGAATTTTTAAGAGGGATGGTACCGCTGCCAAGGTTTGTTTAGCAAAAAAACACTTAGCCTGTTTCAGTATAGCAAGAAATAATGCTCACTCTGCCACATGTTTTCTAAGCAAGGTCGCGACTTCCTTCCATCTGGATTTGGTGAGAGACAAACCAGGAAATATTAGTAAGGGTTAATTAATCCACACGTAATCTCAGCAGACTCCAAAGCTCAGTAGGAAGCCAGAAGCAGCCTCAGCAGAGAGACAACACTTGGGCCCTACTCACTGCCAGCAGCTTAGCTCATACATTTCACATGCAACTAGCATTATGTAAAAATATAGTGACTAAGAAACACAAAAATAACTATTGCAAGAAGGAACATAAGGCAAAACCTTCCCTCAAAAATGAGTCTAGAGTCAGTTCATTCATTTTTCTCCTTTTACTTCACATGTCTTGTGTTTGAGGTTGCACCATGGCTCAGTTTCAAGGGGAAAGATGTCCTGTGAAGCCTCTTCCATAATCTGATGATTTGGGCGGGCTCCTGCGATCCCCACTGCCTGGAGAAAGGCTGGCACTCCAGCTTGCTTGGTTGGTCCGTGGCACCATGAACCCGAAAGGTGCTTATGAAGCTGCAGCAGAGATGTCTCCTCCGCACATCTCATGGAGAGAATTCAGCAGCAGCTTTCACCTGCTGCGCTGGGTTCAGGCACCCGGTTACATGTTACGATGCTGTGAGTAAGACTTGGAGACCTGGCCTGCGAAAGAAAAATGTCAGCACCTCCCAACTGGAGTCACCGCAGGGTTTTGGCTGTGAGCAAGGTGCCTGTTTACCCAGAGGGCTCTTTCTGCAATTACTGACTTGTCTGACTCTGCACTCCAAAACGTGAGTGCCCAGGACATCCGAGGGTCTCTGAAATGTAGGTTACTAGAGCCTTTTTTGCTGCTGTGGGCGGCATCTTTTGTACCCACCTTAAGTGATTTGTCCTTGTCTGTAGGAGTTAATGTTGTGTTTGGCTGGCTGCTGAATTTCATTATCCTCCTTCAGTTACCAGCCTAGATACCCACTTCATTTTTCTTATTCAAGTTTAGTTTTCCATGATGTCAACAGATTGCAGGGAAGCTGCTCTGCTGATCTCCTCATTCCAGGACTGCACAAATAAGTGAAACTTGCTAATGTTACATTATTATTACTATTTCTCAAGTTCCCAGAGCTACAGGAACTTGTGACAGCTCATGCAGAGCACCAGGCTGTTAGTAGTTATCTTTCAATAAAATACACTAATGAGAAAATTTCTCATCAGATCTCAACAAGTGTGTTTTGTTCCTTATAATGTAATGTTGACATATTTGTGGGTTGCTGTTCTGGGCCTGAATGTCAAAGCATATTAGGCTTGTACATTTTATTCGTGAATTTGCTCGGTAAAAATAAATTACCATTTACCTTCTACAGTTCCAGGAATTGATTAGGTATTTTCAGTTCCACTGATGGCATATTTACAAGCAAACATCTGGAAAAATATTGGCATAAATCAGCTCAGGCCATGTCCCTTATCTGAAATCACCAGGTGTCTCAAAATCCAGTGAAATTCAGAAGCATATTTGAAAACAGACAAGTTCATCTACAGGTTCCTATCCTAACTCTTCTTTAATGTATTAAATACTTGGGAAAGCAATGACCTTAGTAATCTCACTAACTATACAGATTTTAAAAGGATTTAGTCCGAGTTTGAACTGGCAACTATGAATTTTTCAGCCCTCAGTCGTTAACTTAATGTCAGAGTTTTCCTGTCTTTTCACCCCGGGCAGTAACCCCGAAGGCACTGGCCACGCAGTGCTTATCTTACATGTATTTATTACATACATACAACCCTTCACAAATACAAAGAGGACATAGCATGTCATGAAACCAGTACGTGGTAACCAAAGCCGGGATCTACTCTAGCTGACAGTAATGAATTCTGATGGTGAAGCAGTGGTTATTTCTGTCCTAAATGACGAACTGCCACGTCCTATTATCTAGAAGCTTTGAGGCCTGACACATTCTATTTCATCTAATGAAAACAGTTTAAGACAAAAAGACAAGTTAACATATGCCAGTAGGAATGGTTACGGAGCTGTATTTCCTCAGGTAGCTAAGAACTAAATACCAGTGATTTTTCTAACCATGACGGTGTTTGTCACTTCATTTTATTTCAAGGTGCATTTAAACTTCAAACGAGTACTTGAATTAGCATCCCAGAATCACCTCAGCCGGCCACTTTTCCCAGGAGAAGATAGAAAAAGACTGAAGTTATCACAACTAATTACCTCTAGCCGAGCAGGCATTTTACCTGAAGAGCAACAACCACCATTTATAGTCAAAAAGAAGAGACAGTGAAAGCAACAACTTGTTGCTTCTTTCTCTGTTAGGAATGGGTGGTTAATCAAGTAGCACAGACTAGCAACGTCCCTGTAGACGAACCTCGCAGTACGAGACAGTTACCTTTTCCTAAGGGTAATTCCATTCAGTATTTAGCCCTGAATCAGCCTTTTGCCTCTTGTCAAATATTTTGCATTTTCAGTGCTGTAAGGCAATGACAGCATTTTTGCTTCAGTTTTATGCAATGCTTGAGCCATGATTAGGATTCCTACAGCAGTTATCTCTACCACCATCGCATACCCAGGCATTAAAACCCCCTTTCCAAGGGCTTCTCTGTCAGGCTAGTATTTCCCAAATTCAGCATACATCCAAGAGTTTGGCCCAGAGACTTATAACTTCGACACAGTGTTGTTATAAACCATGGGAGGACAGCATGTCCTAGAAAGAATATGTGCCTGGTTCATCTTTAAAGTTAAGCTTTTAATGGAATTTTATCTTCCCAGACATTTTGAAATTCATTAAAATGAAAAATACTTCTTTTGGGTTCCTGGAAGTAATCCATTCATTTATACTTAAAGGATAGATATTGTAGTAACTGTAACTGTCAAAAAAGATGTCATGTTAGAAAGGCTTAGGAAATACAGGCTGTGCTCCTTGACAGGCAGCTGAGGAGCTGCAGGGAATTAACAATGCTGGGGACATTACATTCTTTTATATTGTACTAGCAGGGCCCAAGAACCCTCAAGTGTGGTTTAATGACACTATTAAAACTGCACAGAGCTTCACAATTTCCTTTTCAAAATTGCCTAAGTATTTGAGCAAGAGGAGAATATGACTCAGTTACACAGAGATGAACTGAGTATTGCCAGACTTGCCAAAACCAAAAAAAAATTCTTGCATATGTATCGTAAATGAGTGAAGTATCAGGCATTAGAGGGGCAGTCTTCAGGCAGATGGCCAAAATTAAATGCACAGATGTAAGAAAGTGCTAAATGCCATTGGTGGGTATGAGCTGCAGGCAGAAACTAAAACTATTCGGTTTGGCTCTTTGTGAAATAGCCCGTCTTCTATTAGAAGTGAAGTTGTAAAAAAAGTGAAGTAGTAAAAAAAAGAAGATCAGAAGCAAAGTAAAAAATGCTGTCGTACGCTCTAACAAAAGATTAATCACACTATTCACAGTAAACATCCATCTCAGTAATAATTCGATTGATTTGATTGAATCTTGTAGTAGTATGAATTTAACCCAGCTGAGAACCTGAATGCAGCAGTGCAGCATGGCAAATCACACAGAATATACTAACTACCTTGAGCACAGGAGGAGATTCCTCTAGACCCGGGTGTAAAACCCATTTTCACCGGGGGCCACATCAGCCTCATGGTTGCCCTCAAGGGGCTGAATGTAATTTTAGGACTGTATAAATGTAGGAGTAGTTACATTTATAAATTTTGTATATATTATACATTTATACAACCATACATAACCATAAGGTTTCCTCACTGGGACACTACAGTATCTTTTTGTGTCCTATGTGATGTTTGATTCCTGTAAAAGATATTGATTCTTCAATTTTGCTTTTTTAAGAAAAAGGTGTTTTGTTTCATCTTCCAGATACCAGTGGTTTTGTTGTTGTATATAGTATTTCTGTTTCTATCTATAGATATTCTGGCTTAGAACAAACTTGGCAGCAGTCCTATAGAGACAGTGTTAAGGCATTAGTATGCTAAAGTATAATATACATCCTTCACACATGTCACAACATCTGAATTTGTAGCTCCGAGACTCTGCATGTTTGAGTTTATTTCCAGTGCCTGCATTTGTATACACTTTGCTGGAGGGACACAATAATACAGCAGTTCTCAATCTGAAAATAGTTTTACTAGATTTTTTTATTGTGTTTTACATTTAAAGTAACTAAGATTCGCTGTTGCATAGATCTCATATTTATGTTTGCTCACTGGGTATTAACTGAATAATTCAGCATGCTAAAATTGCAATACATGTGTACTAATAATAAAAATAAAAAATGAAGACAGCTGCTTAATGCACTGTTTATCTGAAAGATGAGCCTAAGTCACAACATTTATATCTAGATCTCAATTTTCCTCTTTTTCAGGTGATGCGGATGTACCGCTGGCTTTGAACTTACCTCCCATTCAAATAGCCTTTTCATTTGTGAGTGTATTGCTTGTTTATTTTTAACAAGACAAAATAAACATCTAGGATTCACGTGACTTTTTTTTGTAGGGGTTCATTAAAGCAGAATAAAGAATAAATGTTTATCAGACACAGCGGAGCTCACCGAGGAGCAGTTGTTCCGAATGTCCACAGACCGAGCCACTGGCTGTCAGGGTGTTTAAAGCTGGCGGTTCCCACCCTGCAGCAGCTGGACAACGCGGTGATCTTCAGCTCGGAAACTCAGGTTGCTGACGTGATGGGAAACAGTGAATGTTCTGCTTACAAATTTAGACTTTTCATCCCAAGAGGTCCTACTAGATCCCAGGCTCAGGAACAAATCTAGGCTCTTTTTTCATGCCACATGTATTTCAGAAAAATAATTCAAGATATACGCATTTACCGCCGAAAGCCCAGAGGAAAGATGTTTCCTTTTTGTGCAACGCGAGCAGCGCTTTGGGGCTTCATCAACACAAGTCACAGCACTCATTGCGAACCAGGTGGGAATAAGTGAAGGATCAGAATGTATGTATTATTATTTTCGGTATTTTGCTCTCACCAGTTCATTTATAAGGCTTCTGCCTCCCCAGATTGTAAGTAAATATAGGTATAATAATTGCTGAAAATATATATAATAGATTTTCTAGAGTCTAACAGACTAAAGTAGTGTGACAGCCCAAATCAGAGTTCCTCCAGTCTCTCTGACCTGCCTGGCAGTGAGCAATGGACTGAGAAACACTCCTTGGTGCTATCACTAGCGGATGCATTTACATAGTTATATATAGGGGTAATGAATTCCATGGTTTTGCTTTTGGACCTTTTTTCTTTCTCATTTTAAAAGTGCAAGCAAACAAACAAAAAATCCCAAGTTTCCCAGTTATCATCTTCATGGATTGATAGGAGCACAGAAGGAGAACACAGGATACAGCAGAGCAGCTGTTGGAGAAACCTGCAATAAGAAGCGGGCACCAGAGTCTGCAGAGACAGCGGAAGGCAAGGTATTTTGAGACCGGACACATATGAGATTTTTAGTAAAGTAAATGATGCATGGCAAGGAGCAAAGCACGAGGCACTGCAGGAGCACACCTTATATGCCAACGAGACAGTTTGAAAAAGACACCAATTATCTTCTAAAGAAGCAGTATGGATGGGAAAAGTCCAAAATTATTAGAACCACTTTTTTTTTCTCATGAAATTTCACTATAATGAGGGCAATTAGGGCAGGAATGCCACAAAAATAACTGTTGCTGTGTACTCTGTAAAATTGTGCTTTTTGCACTGGCCCAAACCAGGAATTAAAGAATCATGAAGAAAACGAAGAAGAAAATAATGTAACCAAACTTCTTGCAACAAAACAAAAAAAAATATATGAGCTAATGAGCTTATACTACCAAAGCCGTGTTTTAATCTGCCTCAGTTCTTTGTCACACAGGACATCGTTTATATTTGGACTTCTGAAACAGTTGGAATAAACCACTCAACCAAAAATTGCTTGAAACACACATAAAATGTTCTTACAAATTGACCTGATGTATTATTACAGGAAAATATTTTGTATCCTGAAAAAAGTGGCATTTACAATCACTTGAGCTCACAAACTGTCAGTTCCTTCCAAGGTGCAAGCTCATTACCACCAGAATATTAGAGTTCCATAAAACAAACATTTCTAAAGTATTTTAGCAGAATATTTATAAAATGGATTACTGGCAAAATTTTTGTTCTTTGTTTTATGTAAAGGAAGTTTATTGGTAAAAACTTGTCTAGTCTCTGTATACATATTAAATGAAAGATTAGCTAAGTGTTTCTTTTAGAGATGGATTGTGTGAACTCTTAAACTTTTTTGTATTCGTTTAGAAAAACAACTCTGATGTGAGAGTGCTATTAACTTCAAAGTTCTCCAGAAAGACTTTATATACACTGAAAAAAGAAAAAAGTATTCATAACCATTGCAATAAGGTTATGAATTTTACATTTTCAAATATTCACTAATTCCATCAGTATTCGCATGTCCCTATGGTAGACCCTGTGGTGGAATCTCTGTACCAAGCAACCTCGGGTTTACAGAGAAGTAAATTACAGCAAAGCATTTTACAGAACACAGAAGATACGTCATGCCAGGCATCAAGATGAAACAAGGACTGTTTCTCAAAACTACACATTTTTTTCACCCGTGAGTTGCACATTGGTGGAAATCTTTACAACAGTTATTATCTGCCCTTGTCACTTTTCCTTTATAAAAATATCTGGTACTTCTTGCCTGCACATACAAGACCAAAACCCTGATGAATTTATTCTGAATGTACAAAACACAAAATCTGGGGTCTGGCACAACATCAGCGTAAGGAGGACGCACGCACACACTATTGCAAAGGCCTCAACATTTCAGCCGAGAGCTTACAAGGTTGTCATACACTCATGCACGAGGAATGCAACTCCCCACGAATTCAATTGTGCGTCAGATTTGTCTTTTGAAATTAAAGCTCTCATTATTGTGTTGGGAGTAGAAGAATTCAAAAGGGGTGTCTGACTGTGATGAATGTCATTGCTGCGCGCTGAGAACTCCTGCTGCCCGTTTCACTAACACGAAACTTGTAGACATCTTGCTAGCTACAAATCCTCCCCGAGTTAACAAAAATCTGCCACATAGCTGGACACATTTTTAAAGTTTCCTGAACTCTGAAAGATTTTACTGGTTCGAGAGAGATTCTTTGGATAGCATTATGGCCCCACTGATGTTAACAGGAGTTTGGTCGTTGATTTTAGCAAGGCCAGAATTTCAAACCTAATAGCTGAAGGGGCTATCTGTAAAAAAAAATAAAGTACTTAACCGGCTACTGGTTAGAGCTTGCACTGATCTAGGCTCTGTCATGTTAACACGGTTATAGCTTAAATCTGCGGTCTACAGAAAATTCAGATAACTACTTGCAACCTCTTCATTCATGCAAAAGTTTGAGCCTTAGATTTTACTTGTGAACTAAGTGACACTACTACTGTTTTCCCAAATGTACACTCCCACTTACTCTCTTCAACATCTCCAGGTCCTAGAAAAGTTACAAGTCAGTAAACATGGTGGTTTGCTGTGTGAAGACCTCATCAGTGAGACAGAGGCTGTGTCCTTGATGATAGAACCATAGAATCATTTCAGTTGGAAGAGACACTCAGGAGCATCGAGTCCAACCATAACCTAACTCCAGCACTAAACCATGGCCCTAAGAACCTCATCTAGATATCTTTTAAACACCTCCAGGGATGGTGACTCCACCACTTCCCTGGGCAGCCTGTTCCACTGCTTCACAACCCTTTCTTGGTGCAACCTGAGGCCATTTCCTCTCGTCCTATCACTTGCTACTTGGGAGAAGAGACCAACCCCCTCCATGCTACAACCTCCTTTCAGGCAGTTGTAGGCAGTGATAAGGTCTCCCCTCAGCTCCTTTTCTCCAGGCTGAACAAGCCCAGTAGCCTCAGATGCTCATCATAAGACTTCTTCTCCAGACCCCCCACAAGCTTTGTAGCCCTCCCCTGAACTCTCTCCAGTACCTTTCTACATGGTTAGGACCAGGACCTTTCTACATGGTTAACAATGAAAATACCTTATCAGATTTGTCCATGAAATTCCATGGCAATGTACATCTGGGTACTTGCAGCGGGTTCTTCATGCTTCTTCTGGGGCTTTCACTGAGCGCTCTCCATAGCCAAGGTTTATGTTGCAAAAATCTGCTGAATAAAATGTCAACAATATTTCTATTTCATGAAACAAACTAGCAAGTTCCCCCTTCACACAGGCGGCCCGGCACTCAAGAAGTGAGGAATGATGTGCCAGGCCTGTCCCCTTTCCGGAAGCTGTGAACATCAATGCTCCGTGTGCACTCACTGCGGTCCCCCTCAACCTCAGGGGCTGGTCACCCAGACTCTGTACCCATGGTGTGTTGTGAGGCTTGAGCAGGGCTCTGCACACCCGCCCTGGCACTAACGCCACGTAAGGCCAGGGGTCTGCACAGGGGTCTCAGAGTCAGCCGTCTGTGACCAGGCTCAACACCCAGCTGCCAGTGGAACCCCCTCAGGTAGGCCCTAATGAGACCGCTTGCAGGGTTTGGAGGGTGTGTAGGGGAGTTTGGCAGCATTTTGTGGCGATGAAAGCACTTGGTGAACAAACGCAATGTATGTTCTTACAGTGCCATCTTGTGACACACAAAGGTAAAATCTGTGCACTCAGAATTGACAAATATAGTACATTAACTATATTTATATGAGACTTAAAAGCAGTTGCCATTAACATGCTACTGAAAACTAATGCATACAACGAGTCTCTGCTAATTAGCTACAGGTCATTAAATACTTTTAGTTTATGTATCTGAAATTTTGAACATCCGTGCATCTCTATAATGTTGAACACTTTTTCAAACAAATTCAACAGCAATAACAAGGAAATACAGCTTTCACAAGCATCTGTATCCCATTTTGGACAAGGGCCCAGTGTGGGAACAATGGATACATTTTGAAAAAGCCATGCTATTTAAAACAAAATTAACTTTTTTGTTTGTTTTGTCTTTTGAGTTCAAAGATTTCGAATGCCCTTCATTTACTGAAAAGGACCTTTTGGAGTGCAGTGTTTCTCAGAAAGGACCAGGCCACTATGTTCAGCTGATCCCTTGGAAGTTTATTTAGACCTTTCTAGATCCCAGTGTTTTGCTGCCAGCTCTCGGACAGTAGCCTCACACTCTGTGTTGTTCTGACGGCACATGGCTGATTTAGTAGACTGAAATATGAAAAATTCCTCATTCAGGAAGTTGGGGTGCGAGTCTTAGACTGGCTGCTTTGAAAATTAACACTAAAACCTTCGACTGGCTTTGGCTGGAAGCCAAAAGAGGGACTATAACCTGGAGCTACCACTCTAACTGCGACCTAGGCCATGGGAAAGGCTGCGTATCACCTTCTCAGTTGGGTTCAAGTACCAGCATCCTGTCTCAAATTCTTCATCAAAACATGAGCAATGCTGGGATTTGAGACACTTTAGATGAAAAATTAGAATCAGTAGAATCTTAATGACAAAATGCACTTTATGAGATTACTGAAGTCAAAAAGATATGGTTTCGTGGCAGCAGATACTGATTCCAAAGTATTTTGTCATATAGGACTCCATGCCTCTGTTCTGAATTAGATAAACTACCTGCAAAGGTAAAACGATACACTCAAGAAACCAGATCCTTTCATAGTAATCAATGCACTGGGACTTGTCTGAGTTATCAGAGATCTCCAGCTGGGAGCTGTTCTACAGCTGCTGCTGCTTCCTCCAAAGAACTTTTCTGTCCATCGCCAAAGAGACCTAGAGGTGATGTGTGGTGAGAAAACAGCAATGTGGCAGTGTACGGCCTCTGCCCCGTGAGCCCGAGCGGAGGGAGAGCAGATTGCTCAATGGAACTGCCACTTGTCGCAGTTCCATTTGGAAGGTCAGTCTGGACAACCTGATCCAGAGATCTTGCTCCCTTTCTGTTGTCCAAATAGAGAATTTCTCCTCTATATTTTAATGATTTGAGAGATCTTTATTTTGAGATCTAAAGCCACAGAAAATAAATATTTAAAGGAAGAAAACAAAAGAGACTTCTATTTATCTCTGCATCTACATCTCTCTGGTAATATTAATTTCAACACCCACAGTAAACTTGGTTTACTTGCATGAATAATCATAAGTGTGTTTTCTTAGCAGTTTTCTTCTGTGCTTGGGTTTGATACATATTTCAAAAATTAAAGAAAAGAGCAAGCCCACACTTACGCTTTAAACTTCCCAGCACATTTGTTGACATAATTAACTTGTAAAGTCACCTATAGTTTTATTGACAGCTATCTTTCCATGATGTGTGACTGAGTTGTGTGACTCTTCATAAACTGGTATCTGCTATAGCACAGTTTAGAAAATGTATTGGTCTCTTGATGTCACTCAGCTGCAAAATAAGAAATACACTGTAACATGGAAAGTCCTAAACTTTCCATAGAGAATACCTCTAAATAAGAAAATGGTATTCAGCCTTGATGTATGGTATTCATCTCACCTAACTTCAGACATCAACAGTGCAGACACAGCTAAACAAGTCACGCCAGTGTCTTTTTATAGGGAGTTAAAACTTGCTTTGGGATCATCTTCTTCTGATCTACTTTAGCTATCTACCTGGAGAACCAGATGAATTTATGCCTAGATCATACTGACAAAAGTAACTGCCTCTCCACTGACCAGGGTAACCAGCTCAAATGTAAACCTATCTTTGGTTAAAACAATGCCCTGCCCTTTGTAAAAAGGCAATAACAACACATTAGAAGTATCAATTTACAGAGCAATTCTCAGACTTCTTTTTAGTTGACGTTCTATTATTGTAACAACATTCCATTTTCTCGGGGTTTGTTGCAAAGCTTATATTATCTAAATAGGTTTAAGTCTGGTACACAGTACATCCACCCTCCCAAAGCCTTCCCTAAAGCTTAGTTCTGTAATCTACAATTTGGACTATGGTAACTGCACAGTCTGTAACATTTGCCTGCATCTCGCCTAACTTAGAAACTGAACGTTGTTCGCATGGCGCGATACTGGCTTCAGTAGAGCAGGTGAAAAACCTACCAAAGATTTCTGTTTCTTAATGGCAAACTCTGCCTCTTGTAGGTAGAAGGGGAAGGGGCAAGGGAATCTTCCTTCTTCTTTGGGGAGAAAGAGATTCAAGCAGATAAATGGTTGGAAAAAAATCATCCAATCTCTTCTTTATCTATCAGTAGATCTTGAGTATATAATGAATACTGTTAGAGTTGGGCAGGGTTTTCAGTCATGTTCACTGGTTCACAGAGAATTATTGAGAAACTCCTACAGAAACGTTCTGCCATAATAACTGTAATATCAAAGTCCAGCTGTGCAATATAGTGGATTTATAGGAATAAAGGGTTTAGACTTTACTGAATGATTTAAAAAAAAAAAAAGAACCTTGGAAAGTTTCAATCTGAGAAACAGTTTTTCATGGGTTTTTTTTTTTGTTTGGCCAGTTGGGATTTTTGTTCCTTTGTGGGGTTTTTTTTAATTGTTTTTGTGGGGGGTTTTGGTTTTTTTTTTCCTGGAAACTTTATTTAAAAAACAACAACCAAACAAAACCCCACAACCTTCATCTGCCGTAGTAATTAAGCTAAGACTGCTGCAATATTATGATACTTGTCTAAAAATGATTAAAATTGGCCTCACAATTCGTATAGCACTATGGTAATTGTACTGTCCTTATAGTATTAGACATCCAGTCCTGAAATTCAGTTTATTGACAACACCTACTTTTATTGATTTTTCCCTATGGCACCTTTTGACCAACACCCTGAAAATTAAGCAAACTTAATGAATTTAGTTTCACTTCTTACTTAAAAATCAAATCAAAATACTGACCAGATTCTAGAGACTGAGAAACTGAAGCACTAGTATCTCATCTTTACAAGGAAAACACTTGAGTTCTCCTACTGAGATATGAAATCAAGTTAAATAATGCAAGGTATCACTGAAGTCCAGACAGTTTGCAACCTTGACATGAGTTGGCAGGTTAAAATAAGGTTGTAGGTATGGTTTTTATTTGATCTACTAACTGATAAGAAAACTAAAACTATAGTTTTGCTTTCAATAGAATTTAATTGCATCTGGGTTTATTTGATTGGGTTAGGCTGAAATCAATTTTTCCCCCCGAAAAAATGCAAAGAGAGTTGTAAAAAAATGACATTTGTGATGTGTTTTTTATCTACATTTTGAGTTACTTGATACAATAGTGCTCAGCAGCCTAAAAAAGATTAGCTGAAAAGCTAAGACACAGTTAGAAGGATTCTGCCCAATTTCCCGAAATCCAGCTTTTGCCTTATCCTGTGTGAAGCTGGCACGATGCTGCACCTGCTGAAAGTTTTAAGCTGAGTGCTATTAAAAAAAAACAAAAAACAAAGAACAAACAATAATTGAACTGCTGATTATGATATAAACATGGTGTCCTCTAATCTTCGAGCAATCTATTTTCCCTCCAGTGCACATGCCGTTATCTGAGTAGTGCTGATGGGATTTGCAACCATGTGTCCAGAGACCAGGCCTGACTCTGGGACCTCTCTGAGAGATATTGAGCATTTGCCATTCTCATTGACCTGGACAAGAACAAGGTTCAGGTCTTAAACACAGCATTTCTTTTACATTACGTATAGTAGTGTGTTGTGGTAGAAGATCTGGGCTTTGAAAAAGAAAGCGGAAACTTCTGAAAAAAGAGATCTGAGCTAGATCTTACAAGCCTTTATGCATGCATGGTCTGTACATACACAAGTAGTCACACTGACATCACAATCGCACTATCAGACAATGTTAGAGAAGAAAAAGAACAAAATTAAGTTATGGTGAAGAAGAAATAATCACAATCCTCTAAAAATAATCAGGAACACATTTTATGCTTCTTTTTAGATATTTATTTCTTCACATGTTTGTTCAATTCATCTTTCTTTTGAGTCTCATCCAATAAGGTCTCCCTCCCACTCCCTCCGCCTGGAATATGAACCTAATTCCTCACGTACTTTCTCTTTAACTTACTTTTCAACTCTGTCCCCAAAGCTCCTGAAATTCCAGTGATTAATTGAACAAAATCTGGAACACTTCCAAGCCTACCTTGTCCTCATTGGTCTGACAATGTTCCTGTGCTCTGGTCATTAGTACATCATGACCCTGCAGAACTAACTCAGCCATGAAGCAAGTTAATCAGTAAATGAATAGAGTTCTTGAACAGAGAAGTTTTATCCTGAGTTCACCAAAGCAATTATGTGTTAATTAATTCTCTGCCAGGCACAAAGTAAGACAAATACAGGAAGTATGATCTTCAGAGAAATAACTTGCTGGGGAGAAGGTCAAATCTTAAACTGATGTAAATTGTCAGAGCTTACTTTACTTACACTGAGCTGTTGTGATTTATACCTTCTGAGGATCTAGCCCTATTATAAGAGGATTCACTATTTTAATTTTATTCTTAATCCTAGTAACCAATAGCAAATCCAGTCCAGCTGAGCCTTTCTTTGAAGAAATAATGAGTTTCCTCTGAAAAATTGCTTCATAGGACTTAAATTATAAATAACAAATCTGGTATATCTCCATTTTCTAGATATACATAGATGTCTCTCATCTTAAACAACATATAAATATATATCTAGATCTTGACATTTTTTTAATACTGAGTTCCTTACAGATTTATACATGTAACTTACTAAAAAGAGACAGCATTAAAATCCCCAGGAATATGCAGGCTAAGACTTGAAAGCAAGCTTTGGATTCTATGTTTTCTTATACTTGAAAAATTAACTCCTATGAGCATAACTCAAGTAGACCATAGTTCAGAGTGCTGCACAAGCAAAACAGCTTGCAAATCTCAAATGAAAAATACATCAGGAGTCTGTTCTTGTTCCTATCTCAGCAACAAGATATTTATGATTGATTTAAATGGGAACCAAAGCACGTTTTAAACTAAGCCACCTCTTTGTTATTTCAGAAGCCAATTGTTTTATTTTTTTTTTTTTTTAAACGGACACTGACTGGGGTTTCCAGGTTTTCATATGTCCCTTTTGCAACCCTTTGAAGAGATTTAACATTCAGAGGATTTCCAAGTTCAGCCAACAAAATCTCAAGGCACTTTGGAAAGAAGAGGCTATCTAACCTACCAGCAGAACACTGAACACATCTCGTTAATCCTATGGCTAATAGTCTAAATAAAAATTTATTATTATCAGATATTCCTTGAAGTTAAAGCATTTCACATGCTGACTACACCAAAGGTGCTGTTCAGCGTGGTTGTCTAAGCACCACACTTTCTCAGGAAGGAAGATGTTGAGTCTTTGTGCTCCATTTCCATCAACACCCAGTTTCATTGCTCTTCAGTCATGCTTTCTGTTCTATAAACACTCTCGCCTGACAGTGAGATGAGAAAAGCATTTCATACTGTCCTCAGATGAGTGGCATAGGTGTAGCTGAAAGCGCACTGCTTCATGCTAAAACTTCGTGTCAGATGTGCCTAAGGGTTTACGATCAGCACAAGTTCTCAAAAGTGTAACGCTGAAATGTCATCACTAGAAAATTGACTGTAACTCCTCTAAACTAAGCCAAGCCAGAGATTATATATCTCGCCTATAATTATACTATAAGATCTCACTATCTTTCAATGTTTTTTGCAGCCTAGATAGTCAAACATGGGCAGAATAGTAGTGACAGATGTGTCTCAGAAGCTATTATTACTCCACGCTCACCAAAGTGCCCATAAAGGGGTAACTTCTCAGGTTCTTATCTCTGCAGGACAATGGGCAGACACAACAGACTGACCAATCGAAGATGACACAGAAAGGTGTAATACATGCCTGCAGGCAACCACAATTAACCATCACTGATAGTCCTGACAGGATGCTTGTTGCAATTCCTTGGATTGCATGTAGCCAGCTGGCTATTTTATCACTCCTGGTGATATTCAAGATTTCATATTTACCAACTACTATTCTTCATCCTTTGTTTGTGATTCATCACCTGCTGAAGGACAGCGTTCGTTAAGGAAAACAGTGTTCTGAATTTTTAAGGAACACAGAGAAGATTTTTTAAAAATTGAGTACCCAGCTGCCCTATTGCATACCTGGATACCACAGTTCTTTGTGCAGAGCAGGCAACGGCATCTCCGGGTGCGTGACTGATTGTAAAAACTACAAATACACGTTACATGTTGAAACAAAGTGCCAGCACAGAGGAAGTTCATCAATAGACACAAGCATTTTTAAGCACAGCAGAGTCCTTTCCAGTAGCTTTTTGTAGAAATGTGGATCATCTAATAAAGGGTTCTGCAGACTCTCCTCTATCCATCCTGCCACATATTTTCACAAAACTTTTAACGACGACTTTTTTTTCTCTCTCTTCCTCTCTCTCACACAAACAAAATGTGGTTGTGTGTTTCCTTATCAAGCAAACATGAAAAGAAAAGTTGGGATTCTGTTTTTTTAACGGAAAGTAAAAGGGGAGAGGAAGTACCCAAAGAGGGTTTGGGAAGGAAACCATTATAGAACAAAATAATGAAATTATAATAATAGTTTACATCTAACTCAATAAAATACAAAAAAGTCCAAAACTAAAGTTGCATGCCAAACTAGTATTTCTGCATACATTTCACACCTTCCTGCCTTTGCTGTCCCTGACCCTAAAAACAACAGAAAAAGATCTTCAGGGAGGAAAAGCATTTTTCTATATATCCTTGCAGAATTTAGCACAATATGGGCCTAATCCCTTTATGGCTTTTGAGATTTAAAATAACACATAACTCCTAGCTGTCACAGTAGTAAAGTGAACTGAAGCCAAACAAAATCCAAGAATAGGCTGTGAACAGGAATCAACAAGTTCCTTGGAATTCTACCTGCTAATACGTGCCAAAAAATCATGTTCCTGCTTGTTTATAGTTTGCTTAACACAAAATTGCTTTCGCTTTTTTTCTCCGCCATAATGTTCTGAAATGACGTATCCTTTTCACGCACACACTAGCCTGCTTTTGTGATAACAAACTGCTATGGTAAAGAAATGAAAGGCCAGGAAGACTGTATTCCAACTGCAACACTTGTCTAAGGAAAGGTAGTGGAAGATTAGTGACATTCATTGTTACTTCGCTATAACCCCGTTACGTTATTAAAACAACTCTTTTAGCTACTTGTCTGTGAAGAGTAGGTTAAAATACTTCTTAAATTCATGTTGCCCTTTGACCGCGCCATAAGCAGTCTTTCACAATATTTTTTCAGAGGAAAATACGCATGTTTTTTTCCAAAAAATATTTCAAGTTTTCTCCTTTAGCAGATGGTGAAATAGTTCTTATAATATTTCCTCATCCTCTTAGATTTATAGCAAAACATTTTGGAAAATCAAGAGGTACAAATAAAGATTCAGATGTTTATTGAACAGCACATAACTTGAATAAATCACATTTATGAATGTCTGGCTGAGCAGGATTGATTACTAACATACACCCTTTGGGCCTGAGTTTGTTCTCTGATATTTATATCAGACTGGAAAACACAGTGTGTGAATCATTTATCCATTTTTTGTACTCTCTTTTCTCTTATTTTGTAAAATTTTCCAAATCATTATTTAAAGTTAAAAAACCCCATTACTTTGAAATGTACTAGCATGCCCAATAAGTTTGGCATGCGGGAACCTGAAATAATTAAAGAACAGTAATGAACAAATAAATTAATCAAGTAAACCCTAACTATTTGCCCCGTTCCCTCTCCAAATAATTGAATACAAAGAAATTTTGACATTGCAACATCAGGCTTTAAAAATTTGGTGTTTCACCCTGTCAGAAGCAGGCTGTGGAATGACGAACCCGCTGTGAAGGAACACCAGTGCAATGATCTTTCAAATCCCCAGACCCAGGGCAATTCAATCTCTGCAAGCCACACTGGCAAACCCCATAAATGCTTTCACGTTCTCATCATCACTGCTTTTTTTTTTTCCTAGAAAAACCTTGATTACTTTACTCCCATTCATATTGTCAACAAGCAATCTAGTACAAGATTTGCAGTATCTGGAAGAAACAGAGGAAAAACATTTTCAACATTGAAGGCAAATCATGGCACTGTCACTGGTAAGAGCTTTGTACGGTAAGCAATTTACAGACCTGAGAAGAAACTGCAAATACTCCCTAACTTTCTCATGTTCTTTCAAAGAGAGGGAAAAGCGTCCAACAAGACTGCACAGCTATCCCTACAAGATATCAGAAATAAACTTTAAAACCATATAGGAAATGGATTTTTATACCTTATTTTTATAACTGCAATTGTAATGAAACATAGTAGGAATAACTAGTAGTCTTTTAAGACGCTCATGCAAATCAGGTGCAGTTACGGTTTTTAGCATTGGATGATGTGTTCATAGATGATAAACTCAAACATCCTGATGTGCAGGTGTTAGTATCCACATCAAGACTTGATTTCCTCCTCATTTACATTTTGATATGTGTACTAAAGTGGATGGAGTATACATTCAGGAATGTCTCAGCCTATTTAAAACTTTATGTGCTGTTTCCACCTCCGATACGTACCAACTCTGAACTCCTTCTCTCTTATAAACTTTCATAATGGCAATTACATATGTCTCCTTTCTTATCCCCTTGTAGAGTTCCCCTTCATCACTTCCTCAAATCTCCTGTTACGTTGTAGTTTTTATATGAATACCATTTCTAAAAACTTCACTCTTCCCAAAATAGAATTTCTCTTTTTCCCCCCGCTTTATTTCTGGAATACTTTAAAATATTATTTTAGATAAGAACATTTAAAAGAAGATCTGCGTCAAAATGAATGTATTGCCATTGGTTCAAGTTGTTTTAAAACTAGATAAGCAGCAATTTCCCTCAATATTTGAACTCCAACCAGCAAAATTAAATCACATTGTTCTCAGTTTCATGTTCCCAAGGTAAATAGTGGCTGAAAAATAAAATGGTGACTATGGCCTGAGTGGCAACAAATAAAACCAACTTCTAAAACACGTTTTCAAAAAATATTTTTTTAAGAATTCACTCAAAAGGCCTGCACACAGAGAACATCACGAGAACCTGCTTCCCGTGGTCAGCAAACTAGTCCCAGACTGAGCATCTGCACAGGTGCAGAAGTCAACACTCTGCTCTTATCCAGGAGATCAGAGGAGCCCAGGTGTCTAACGCTTACGGCAAGTACTCCACTTAGTAAGGATGCTACTGAATCCCCTTCTCAATAGATTTGAGTCATATGATGAATTATAATAACATAATCTCCTGTACTGGCTTTGTCTGGGATGGAGTTAATTTATTTCATAGCAGGCCATAGGGTGGTCTTTTGGATCTGTGACCAAAACAGTGCTGATAACACAGGGATGTTTTAGGTACTGCTGAGCAGTCCTTACACAGCATCAAGGTCTTCTTTGCTTCTCACTTCATCGCACCAACAGAGAGGCTGAGGGTGCGTGAGAGCCAGCACTGTGCCCTTGTGGCCAGGAAGGCCAATGGCACACTGGGGTGCATTAGAAGGGGGGTGGTTAGTAGGTCAAGAGAGGTTCTCCTTCCCCTCTACTCTGCCCTGGTGAGACCACATCTGGAATATTGTGTCCAGTTCTGGGCCCCTCAGTTCCAGAAGGACAGGGAACTGATGGCGAGAGTCCAGCACAGAGCAACGAAGATGATGAATGGAGTGGAGCATCTCCTGTGTGAGGAAAGGCTGAGAGAGCTGGTCCTCTTTAGCTTGGAGGAGACTGAGGGGTGACCTCATTCATGTTTATAAATATGTAAAGGGTGAGTGTCACGAGGATGGAGCCAGGCTCTTCTCAGTGACAACCAATGACAGGACAAGGGGCAATGGGTACAAACTGGGACACAGGAGGTTCCACTTAAATATGAGAAGAAACTTCTTCTCAGTGAGGGTGACAGAGCCTGGACCAGGCTGCCCAGGGAGGTTGTGGAGTCTCCTTCTCTGGAGACATTCAAACCCGCCTGGACACCTTCCTGTGTAACCTCATCTGGGTGTTCCTGCTCCGGCGGGGGATTGGACTGGACGATCTTCTGAAGTCCCTTCCAATCCCTGACATTCTGTGATTCTGTGAGAGATTGGGAGGGGACAAAGCTGGGAGAGGTGACCTCAACTGACCAGAGGGATATTCCATACCATATGGCATCATGCTCAGCAGCAAAATCTAGGGGAAGAAGGAGGAAAGGGGATGCTGGAGTGATGGCATTTGTCTTCCGAGTCAATGTTACGCATGATGGAGCTCGGCTTTCCTGGCAATGGCTGAACACCCGCCTGCCCATGGGAAGCAGTGAACGAATCCCTTGTTTTGCTCTACTTGAGCGTGCAGCTTTGGCTTTATCTATTAAATTGTCTTTATCTTAACTCGAGAGTTTTCCCACTTTACCCACTTGATTCTCTCCTCCTTCCCACTGGGGTCAAGTGAGTGGCTGTGTGTGGCTGAGCTGCCTGACGGGGTTAAACTCACAACATCTCAAAACGACAAATCACTCATTATGACAGAAAAGCATGCAACCACTCACAGACAGTGTAATCAGGTCAGCTTTCTATTTTCAGTGCCTCACCAGAACACAGCAAACAGTTCTTTCAAACGCAGACCTGGCTACAGTTATTCATACTTTGCAGCTGGCCACTAGAATGGTATCTTATACCGGGAGCGCCAGTGTTTTAAGGCCCGTAGCTATGGCAGAGAGCTCTATCTGCTGTTTTTTCTCTAAGATGCTCCTTCTTAGTTTGCTTTTAGCTATTCTTGCACGAAAGTCTTGTGATTTTCTTCCCATCAAACTCAAGCAAAGGGGCTGGGAGAATCATATTTATGTGCAATGAAGTAGAAAGCAATGGTTTGAAAGCAATCACCAGTTTACTGTAGCAGTATGTACTCCAGGTTTGCCTGCCAGGCTTCTATTTTACATTTTGCACAAATACAGAGGGCTGAGTGTTTTGTGCAAAGGATTAAACCCCCCCAAAACTGATGGCTTACAAAATATTTGGAAAAAAATATCCTAGGAAATAAAATGCCGACAGCATGGGCTGTATCAGTGATGTATGAGTTGTGACCTCTTTCCTGCTGTGTAAAGCAGAGAACTCTCTCCACACAGTTTAGCTGGAATTCAGATGAGGCTCTTACTATGTCATAGAGAAGTTTATTTCTTTTCACATTCGTTTTAGCATTTACAAAAAAAATCTTGAGGTAAGAAGGCGGCCCCAGTTCATTTACAGCTCAGAACTTCAGCAAACTTTGAAAATTAGTAGAACGAGAGTGATTTATTGAGTTTGCTAGAAAGAAATAATGGAGTTTCCTGTTCTACCTTGCTAAGTCACTTATGTAAAATATTAAAAGTGGGCTCCTATTTCTCTTTTGTATCTATGCCTGTAAAAACAACATCTAAAACTATGACATTATTTCGCTACATTTCAATGTAAACAGAAGACATGGAACAATTCTAAAGGCCTCACTCAAGCTAAGTTTTCTTGACTTCTAAAGGGCTTTAAATTCCCTCTCAAGTCAGTGATGTAGAGTGTGGCCTGACAGAGGGTCCAACAGTACAGATGCAATGGGGATATGAAAGCATAAAGAACCACTCATGGTTTGTTTTTTTTTTACTCTCAGTGTTACACTTACAATTTTGGCATTGCAGGGACTCTTACGACATTTTACAAGGAGTATTCAAAATTCTAAACATTTACCAATGGTTCTCAGTAGGTAACAGAAAGTATTTTAAACAGCATTGTAATTTGCATTTTCTCCATGTCTCTTTGCCTGTGTACCATGCTTAAGGATTTGACATTTGTTCATGGCCAAAAAAATTGTATGTGATTTTTTAAACTTACATTGCTATACCTCTAGTTAGATATCCAAGTACTGTAAGCTTCATGACCTTAATAAATGAGAAACGGATACACTATTACTTGATATGTTCAGAACAAGCTGTTAGGGATCAGACCACCTGTTTTGTCCCGAATTCCAGGCAATTTTTTAAGAATTTGTAAGAATGTTTTCAAGAACAGCTGGACTCACATATATTTCTATAAATTGGAGCATGCAGGTAGTCTAAATAAAGAAGCAATGCCTATATTGCTAAACTAAGCAGTGCTGAGGTCCAACCACAGGCACTGGCACGTGGTCACCAGTTTTGTTAAATGGTTAACGCGTTTCAGAAGGAAAAAGAAAAGGCCAAGCAGGACTCGAGGGCAGCACAAGCCAGACCCCATCGCCAATTGGCTGTTCAGATGAAAACATTGTATTTTGGAGGTAACACATTTTAGCCACCTGAATGTAAGCCATGTTGTGTGGGTTGGTATCAGGGCTAGATAATAAGGTCACATTTAATTTACTAATCAGACAGTGTTGTTGCTTATGCTCAAAATACTATCCAAAACTTCTGTTAAAAATTTTTACAGAGGGCTATTTGTTCTTTACTATGTCTTTTTGAAGCCTCAGCTATGACAAATTAATTTAGCTTCTCAATAGTGTCTATATACACCATCTAAACCTTAAGTCAACGGCACAACAACTTTTCTGTAGACTTACCGCTTCAAATACAGCAAAAGCTTTTTGTTTTTAATTCGGTCTTCGACTCCTTATTCCTTTTCTAATCCATTCTACTTTACCTTACTTATTGCAACTATAGAAGTTCATGTTCAACTAATTATCCAGCATGACCATCAGCTCCCTTCAGAGTTACTAAACTACCGAGTCGTGTCATATACTCTCTAGCTTTATAACTGCAGTCTGTATTCTTTGTTTCTGGAAAGAATAATGATTTTTTTAATTTTTTTTTTTAATAAAAGGTCACCTGTGAGAAAGGTTGGAAGCACCTCTTTTAAATGCTTTTGGCAGCTTGTGAGCTGTCAATTTTTAAAGCTTTTTTACATTTTTCAGCATCATGTTTGATCAGGTATTCCCGTAAAGATAATATATTACATTGCTGTCACATATAATAAGGTCAGGTTTCACTTTTGCACTCCCAGGAATGCAAAGCTAGAAAGCAAGAGCAGGATTTTGTCAGTCTGTATTGTGCCATGTAAATCTAGTAACTGATACAAAAATAATTGAGAGTGCCGTCCTCCAAAGCTGTGTCTCCTTATCACACTTCTTTTCCATGAAGACATTCAGACAAAATGCCACCATTGCTGCATGGCAAGTTAATCACTTACAAACAGCTCACACCTCCCCACTTTCCCTGAGATTTCCATGAGACTGAATGAAAATGCTTGCAAATAGTACAATTTAACAATTCAATTAATGTTCTGCAAGGGTTTTTAGATTATAATTTTTTCCCTATGGACACCATGTTTTAAAGTAATGTGCATAAATCTGTTACGTTTTATCTTTTTTACCACCAGGGGACTTGAATGCGTTCACCGTGGCAATGAAAAGGTAGGAGAAGGTCACCGGTGGCACTGTTGTCACCTGTTATCTAAGTGGCCTTACTAACCAGTCAAATATAAACGTAGATACAAATCTGGGACACTTGACCCCAGAGTTCACACACAGGGAGGTGCACAGCAGCCATATTGCTGCCATAAACATACTTTTATGTTCATTCTCTAGTCACTAAATTCCTGGGGGAGAAATAATGTTATAATCCTTGCTTGAACATGATATTCATACACATTGGACAGTACTTCCGACTTGACAGAAAGGGTTAATTTGTCTCTTCATGTATCTCTACATGTTCGTATAACATTTTGAAATGGTTCAGCTCAAGTCTTCCGGCCATCTGCAAAAAAATATTTTTGTCTTGGTCTTCGAGGAGTTTTGGGCTGGTTTCATTTTGTTTTGATTTGGTTTTTTTGCCTTTTCTAGTATTTTTGGCCTCCTGTTGGAGTAATCTTAAGTCCTTTGATTTCCAGGTGTCACATATTATCTTTTTTATTCCACATATGTATGGTGTGCACTATCACCTTATACACCCACATTTCAGTATCAGGAAGCAAATAAAACTCCGTAAGTAAATTGTCACCTTCTCAAGAAACTAATTGATACGATGTTTTGTCTAAAACCTGTGCACAATTTTCTCATGGGCACAAATTAGTCCAGAAAAATAATTCAAATATAGACTTTTCTGTGAGATGATTTGTCGTGTTTTTATATTATCAAGCACTATGGATTTAATTCTAAAATGCAGTATATTAAATAAGAGGACCTGGGGGGACTCTGCCCCCTTTTCAAACTGAAAATCCATATGGCAATTCAATCACTTTTCCAATAATAATAAAATGAATTATTACGATGCTTTGCTGTTTAATCACAAGATCCCTTTTGAAATTTTTTGTAAACTTCTTGCAACTTCGTGAGTGTTTATCAGCAGAACTGTGTTGTTCTCTGCCATGTGTACACCAACCTTTTGCAACTTTTCTGAACAGCATTAGAAAAACAGTTTTAAATATAAGAATAGTATGATTATATGATACCAGTTCTGTTGATTTATTTTCCAAATACTATTCTTTCTATTTTGGGTATTTTACAATTTTTGTGCTTACTTCATCCATAGATTTCAGAACTAACACTGTGCTTTATTTTTGTTTAAAAGGTCACATAGAAATTGCTTAGATTCTAAAATGGCACCAACTCTTCAATTTAAGCCCGATGTCACATAATGCAGAGTATTCCTTCTAGACCCAAACTAATGTTGCTGCATCTTTTTGAGGAGTTGAGCTAAGTCCTGTAGAACTACATCTCGCGGAATGGAGACAGGAAGGGATGGGAATTAAAGTAATGTGGAGTTCCAATGATCTGGAAATCCTGCTTGGTCCAGAACAACAACCAACCAACCAACCAACCAACCAAACAAACAAACAAACTTGCCCATGTTGTGATCCCAGGGTTACTGAAGTCAAGGGGAGTCTTTCTAGAGACTCCAGTGAGCTTCATAGGCTCTGCCCAGGCTCTGCTCCTTTGTTTGCAATTCTGCATATAAAAACAAGCTTCAGAGCTCAAATAAAGGAAACATGATGTTTTATTCACGTGAAACTTCAGAGTTTTAACCACAGTTTTTACACTATAAACCCGAAGGAGTGGTTGCAGGATAGGTGGCTGTGGCCTGTTCCCTTCATCCTCCCGTATTTGCTGAGGGAAATAGTAAACGGCTGAGATGGTCCAAAGAAGTTTAAGTACGTGGACTTGCTTTTGAGCCACAGATTTTAGAGAAGGAACATGTGTGCTCCCTAACTGCACGCAGTGTTTAAAAAAAATCACAACAAAACCCACTTATTTAATTGCCACTTGAGCAGGATTCCCTAGCTCTCTAGAGACTTATGGGAGAAAGAAAGGAAGAAATTAAAATGTGGCTGTATGTCTGTCCCAACACCTCGGTGCTGTGCTAAACCATTCGAAGGCAGCATTATTTCCCAAGCGAACGCAATATAGTTGCCATCTAAAAGGGAAAACTGTCACATAAATAAATGAGATGAAAAGTAGCATGACCTACAGATAAGAGCTGAAATATGGGGATGATAAATCTTTCCTTTTATGTTAAAAAATGAACAAAATTAGCACTAGTGCAGCACTAGGAATATGCTATAAAACATGCAAATACTAGAAAAAAATTGCATCTATTTCTCAGTGTGAGAAATTTAGTAAGTGCAGGTATCAAACACAAAATGTATTATCAAAATTGCCCTGAGTGACACATGCACACAGTTCAGCATGTCAAAATCTGATTGATTCTTTTTATTTTTGTATTCAGGACTGAGGAAATTCAGTGGAACTTTTTTAAATTTGGCAATTTAGGATATTCAAGTTACTGTTTCGATGGCAACTGTATTTTAGTTACCCTGCTAACAGCTAATGATGGCTTTTCAATAGTGTACATGGTAAATTTAGGAGATATGTAAAAAAATCCCACGTTATTCTTATCGAAGTTCATTGGCTGTTAATAACTTGTTTTTAATGAGAAATTTTTTAAAGTGATTGCATTGCCATCTGCTGAACATAATGTACCTATTAGCTAAGCTAAATGGACAAATAGATAAAGAACATCTATTACCTGTGAATTATAAATAGTAAGTATCCTATGTGATATGTAAGATCAAACAATACACAATCTATTTGTCCCAGCCTTCTTTTCAAACCCCATCACTTCAAACATTCCCAGTGTATAAGGTCCATTTTGGTTAACTTGTCATGGCATTCTCTTCCAATTCTCTCAGTGTAAGAAGGCTGGCTATTGAATATTACAACTGTTTTAGAGCAGGTGACTCCTTACAGAATGCAATGAAAATGGAATCACTGACACTGAATCAACACTGATTTATCCAACGTATTATCTTTAACTCTGAATAAGAGAAGGTGCTTTCAAATAAAGGGTCAGAACCACAGAACGGCAGATGTGAATTTTTTTGTTCCTACATTAGCTTTCATCTTCACCATAATGGTTCAAAAATGACACAAATGTTGCTATTAATTATGCCTATCCTGTACAGCCACTCAGTGATATCTCTAGGACGTTATTCAAGCTGCAGATGACATCAAAGCTGCAAGCACATCAGGATGGCTTCATGCCAGGCCAGCTCAGTCTGGTAGGGTTCCTTAGCTCCGGCAATGTGTTAGATTCAAGAGCAGCTCTGTTCCAGAAACAATTTTGCCTCTTTTGCGTAGCATTGCAACTGGCATAATAAGCTGTGTGAGACTGGAGCTAATGCCATGCAAAACACTGTGTTCCTGGAAACCGGAGCTTGGGAAAAAGCTGTACAGAGCCACAGCTGGGTAGCTCCGCATATGATCAGCTCAGGTCCAACAAGGGCTATTAGCTTCAGTTAAGTACTAGCGATAACACATTAGCTCTTTCAGAAACATTTGGATGTCTCTGCTCTATACACACCAGCAGTCTGTTTACTGGAGAGGCTTGTTCATCCTAGAGAAGTGCCACATGAACGCACGGAACCAGCCTGGGTCCAGCACTGCGTCGCAGCAAAGAAGCCAAATTTGAACAGGGAAGGCTTAGAAGCGCAGGATAGAGTCTGAGGGTTTCTGTAATAATTAGCTCAAAGCCAGTGCAGGACCAAACCTCGTCAAGCCCAGCTTGTAATGAACCATCTCAGTGCAAAGGCAGCTGGATATGTCTGCGTGCTCCTAAAGCCTGCTGCAACACCTCCCTTAGCCACGTACTTCCACTGTCTTGGGATGACAGACCCCACTTACTTTACACATGGGATTTTTAAAAATTATTATTATTGGCTATGATGGCATTTAATATGATAAACAACATAATTCATATTTCCCTGCAATTATGACATTCATGCCTCCTTGTGCAAAAACTCTAGTTTTGTAATTTTAATAACAAAATTTATTACTTTTTTCCTCATAGTCATAGCTGTTTTCTGGCGAATGATATATCCCCAGTCACTGCAACCTTATAAAATAACAATAGGCCCTATTCCAGTCTAAAAGCAAATTTAAGGTGTATTTATTTTGCATGGATATAAATTATTTTCAATATTACACAAAGACTGGACAAACCTATGTGAGATAAATTTGATGTACACTTGGGAGTGAATGTTACAACTATTTTTCATGTTAGACGTTAGGGTACTTGCTCCCGTATTGAAAATACAGTGGCTAAACAAGACAAAGTACGAAGCCGGCACAAACGCACTCTGTTGTTTTGAATTAGTTTAAAAATATGGAGCTAAGTTTGCTTTGGCAGACTCTGTGCTGAATCAAGCATACAGTTTTCATGAAGCGTGATGCTGGCATAAACACATGTCATGTCATATGTCGTAAACATATGTCAGTTTACTCACAGGTAAACTTTTTAGGATAAACCTCTATTCCCAGTTGTGTATGAAAATGTAAAGACAGAACATAGTGAAAAAAAAGGGCATTTTCTATCTTAATCTACATCTGTGCTTGGCTGGCTTTTCTGGTTTTGTTATTACCAGTTATTATACCCACAAGGTACTCACACACGTATGTACTGGCCATGGAGGGCCAGACCAAAGATCCACCTGCCCACAGTTTGTCTTCAACAAACACCCCAGAATGCCTTCAAAAATTCTGCCTATACTTTTCCTCCCACCTTTTTGTTTACACCCTTTACTTTCTCAAGCCCCACGAAGGTGCAGAATTCCCCATCAAGCTCCTCTGGGCGCTGTGACTCAGCAGCACTGTGGATGGGCAGTCTGCAGGGCAGGGACAGAGCAAGGAGAGGGAAGCTGAAGAGGGAGGAAAGATCCTGGATCCTGGCGCTATGGGGTCTGCTTCAATCCTCATCATGCCCAGCCTGCAAGGACAGCACCTCTGGGTGGCATGCACTCGTTCCTTAGACAGCTTCATGGACCAGCAGACTTTTTTTTGGGTTCTCTGCTCTGTGTCCCCCTCTTGAGCCTTGTATTTACTTTTCAATGCCTGAGGAAAAAAGAAACAGCATAAGCTTCTCCCTCAGACTCTCCCATCCTGCAACTGTTTTCAGCTCAGTGGATTTCATGAGCCTGTTGTCATTGAGGCTTTATTCCCTTCCCCCTAGCTTCCCAAATTAAATGCATTGCTGAGATTTTTACTGCAAAGAAAATGATGTTGCTAAACTTTGTTCTGATGAAAAATTTACACTAATTTTCTGCATTAATACTTCTATGATCACAACACAGCAGACCTGCCTCTCAGGAAACATATTCAAACGATTTTTGTCTCAGTGCCGCTGGGAGCGGAGCACATAGTGAAGTGGGTTGGCACCAACAGCAAGAGACAGCTATCTTACAAAACCAGATAAAGACTTGAGCACACAGTGGGTGGGTTTGGTTCAGCCAGGAAGATGGTAGAAAGCCCCGGAGAAGGCTGGGCTGTGCATTCATCAGCCTAGCACAAGTCCTGGGACGGAGAGCACGCAACACTCCCTGCTCTACCAAGGGCAGCACTCAACTGATGTTTCCACGGTCCTGAACCTGGTGTCTGGAACCCACCAGCAATGATGTGCTGTTCACCCGTGTCTTTGAAGGCTGTATCACTGAACCAAGAGAATGGCAGAAGAGCGTGGTAAGAACAGAAGGTCATATCCACACAGGATTGCGTTGTCCAGTATTAGAATTAAATATAAAATGATCTTTTGAAAAGGAAGAGTATCATGTAAAAGGGAAATATTTATGAGCCTGTTTGTTACTAGGCAGTGTCAGTCTTCTCACACACAAAAAGTGTAGTGCACGTAGTAGTCCCCACACCTTGGGAAACCTGGTGACAGCCGGGCACCTGGGGTATTTGTGTCCAACTGCTTTCAGCTCAGGGATTTCCCAAGTCACGGCTTGTGTGCTTCCAACCTTGAACGGATTTCTTCCCCATGAACCTGCCCGATATCCCTTTTAATTCACAGCACTAGATTACATTCTTAGTCTGGATGCCGCTTATTCTGGCAAAACTGTGCTTATGGTTATGCAGCTTCTCCTCCTGCCCTCCAAGCCCCTTTCCAAGACAGTACTGACAAACCTACCGCTTACAAACCAGCGCAGCAGCCCTGGCAAAAGCACAGAGCGCACACACAGCCCAAGGTGTTCCTACGGTAAGTTCTTCCTACTCGCAAGGCAGTAACTGTTATCATTATTTCTTTCTAACATTGCATTAGTGGTGCATATTCTCTCACCACAACCACGTAAGCAACCGGACGGCTGGACCCCTCACCGTTTACACCCCGAGCTGCTCTACAGCCGCTTTTTGACAACCCGACTCTTCGCCCAACCGAGCGACTTCAGCCCGTCCTGTTCCAACCCCCCGGGCCCTGCCATGTCGGGCGGGAGGAGCTGCCGGAGCGGCCTCGCACCGCCCCCAGCCCTCGCCCCGGGGAAGGGGGGAGCTGGGGACGGCCCCAAACCCGCTGTTTGTTTTAACAAACATTTCCCGCTGCCTATGAGGACAGGCGGCGGTGCCCAGCGCCGGGGGAGGGTGGGATTTCCTTCCCATTGTCTGCCGGGCTCGGCTCTCCCGCCGCCGCGATCGCTCCCGGCTCCGCTGGTGTGGCGGCGAACGGGCAGCGGGGACCGGCCACGGGCTGTGTCACAGATCGAACCCGGCGCTGGGAAACGCCAGACTCGGGGCTGACCAAGACCGGCTAGCAGGGCGTCAAACTTGTGTGTTAATGAGCATTCGAAAGTCGTTCTAATACAGGTAAAAAGAAGGCAAACCGACTGAAAACCGCATCCTTTTTATCAGCGTGCATCCTGAAAGCTATATAATGCGGTTACCCAGGGGACCCCATGAGGATACGAAAATATTTCAAAACAAGGCCCACAGACACCCGTACATGAGCTATATACCTGTCTTTCTGCACTTGATTTAATTCACTGCCCACCAGCTCAGACAAGGTAACGTGGCTATGGTTGCAGACACTCCCTGCATGTTTGCTTTAGGATACCTTGTTCTTTCCAAAATCAAATATTTGTATCCTGAAACAAATAGCTGGAGACGGGCCAGACTAGCCTGTACAAATATGTTAAGTACAGCAAATTGCTGGCAAGCAGTAGACTCCAGGTAAAAACCTGTCAGGTAGGCAAGCCATACGGCTTCAGCCCTGCATATTCTTCCACGTTGTTGAAACTGTGGCCTGAATATTTATTTGACAGCTCTCTATGGGTCCTGAAGAGATAAAGGGCTAAACCCTTTTTATACGGAAGATAGCTGAACTTCTGCTTTAAACAAATATTTACATAGCTAAGTAGAAGGCACTGTAGCGGAGTGATAAATCTTTTTGCTAAAGAACCTGGGACTGGAATCGGAGCTTTGTTTTGGAGTTATAGGAAATCCCCCGGTCGACCCGGTTTTGGGGGGTACTTGGCTGTTTGGGCTGAAGAATGAAACACGGTGCTGGATGCTGTGAGCTACGCTTCTCCTCTCTTTGCTTCTGGATGCAAAAATCAGCATGCCTTAACCACGCCAGCTTGAGCAGATCTGTTAGCTTGACTGCATGGTAGAAACAGTAGAAACAATAAGGACCCAAATCTATTTTTTTCCTATATAAATATAGCTCTGATGCAATTTGTACAGAGAAAGTTTCAAAGAAACCTCAGACAGCCAAGCCAGCGATATCCCATGGTAACTTGGCATGTATATCTATCAAACTTCTTTTGCAAATTACATGCCTTAACAAAATCAGACCCAAACATCACAACTAAATACTCAACATAAGGTAGCATTTTTGTAATTTAACTAACGGAAAATCCCTTCTTACTTAAAGAATTACCTGTAAACTTCATTTGCTTTTTATTAATACAAGCAATATAATGCACTTAATAAATTAATACCTTAATATGCACTTAATAAATTATACCACTTTTTGGTATCTGCCCAACCCCTCAAACACCCTTTGAAAGCAGATTACCAGCACTTTCTTTCCTGTCTATTTATTTTAGATAATGTAAAATGTTCTTTCATATTTAAATGCATCATAGAAGTAAAGCTTTATCACTGCTATGCAACTGTTATTTGCGTTTTATTTTTTAAAAGAGGATGCAAAATCCTAATGCAGCAGTCTTAAACAAAATGTGGTTTTAGACACTACTGGAAATCTTATTTACTAAACACACTGGAGAAACTTTCACTGATCAGTTTGCAAACTCTGTTAAATCTTCGATGGACCAGGCAAAATGGATGTATCTTTTTCATTATTAACAGTCCAAAACTGTTTTAGTAATAGTAATGACGACTCATATGACTAAAATTATTTGCATGCATAAAAGTTTATAGAACTAAACTTACAGTGTATTGTAATAAAGTATGTCACATTTCTAGTCAAGATTCATTAATTATGAAGCATGTTACTTTTCCATTAAATAATCCCTGAAGTATTTCAGAAACTTTAGGATGTACTTGCCTAGACGTTTACTGTTAATAATATTTATCTCACAGTCCATATAAAACAGCATAAAATGTACATGTTTTATTGCTACATACATATATATGTGTGTGAGCCAAAAAGTTATATATTTCGTATTACTATGTATCTCCCAATCCTGCAGTGAAAGTGCGTATCTACAGCCCACAACATATAGCCAACTCTGAGACAGAGCAATGATTCTGTACGTTTTAGTGTCTATTGCTCAAGGTGACTATCCACTTTGAAAAACATCCGGAATTTCTCCAAGTTGGACTTCATGATAGGAGGAATATGCATGTATCAGGGCCAGATAAGCAGCGCATTTTTCCTCTGCGATAAGATGGGGTCCAGACCTAAGAGTATGATAAAATACATATATAATAAATAGTTAAAGATACGTTTCAAATGTATTATTAAAAAAATAATAAAAGAAACAAACAGCAACTCCAGCAGACACCACTAGAGTTCTCCTTCTCCCAAATATCCCTAGCACCATCCTAAACCCTGTTTACCCCAGAAACCTGAACTGTGGACAGACAGAAGAGGAGAGAGAGAGAGAAAATTCAGACACAATAAAACTCTGAGAGGAAAAATATGTGGAAGGAGGAGGCGGCAGCAGCCTGGGGAAGGGATTGAAAAGTTTCCCCTGGCTTAACTTCTCCCCCCCCTGCAGCAGCAGAAGCAGCGGCAGCAGCACAAGGTGAGAGAGACTTTTAAGTCTGGGGAGGAGGGGTGTGTGTGCGGGAGGGGGGGTGAATTTACAGCCCTGTGGATATTTCTGTGTCTGGCTCCGTGGCTTTGGGGTGCGAGAGACGCCGTGTCTCATGCTGGGCGGATTTTTTTTTTTTTTTTTTTAATATGATGGAGGATTATAATCATGGCGCCTTAAAAAAACTACAAAATCATGTACACACTGTTCCAAGGAGATGAGGGAGAGGGGACAGGGGAAGGGCTGGGCACCAGGGGAGGGGGCAATCCTGCCCCCCGCGGGGTGCCATATGGGGAGGGGGGAGCAATTATACTTGATAATAAAATGTGTGGGGCTGCGGGGGGGGGGGGGGAAGATGGAAGGCGGGATTTTTTTCTTATTATTTCATTTTTCGGAGTGGGAAGGATTATCTGGCCGCCCGCTTGGAAATCGAGGAGGAGAAGGGGACGGCGGCGGAGCGCGTGTGATTATTAACGGCGATTATTTTTGTCCCCACACCTTCCCCGGTCGGATTTCGGCTGGGAGGCGGCGGCGGCCGGTCCCCCTCGCCCCCCGTGCCGAGTTGCAGTCAGCCGGGGGTCGGGGCGGGAGGAGATGGGGTGGGGAGAAGAGCACACAAGAGAATCGCTGCCTCCACCGCTCCGCGCGGGCCTGCAGGGAGCGGGGGAGCCGGGGACTCGCGTGAGAGGCGAGGCCGGGCGGGGTGTGGCGCAGCCCGGCCTCGGCCCCGCCGCTCCCCGGCCTCGCTCTTTTCCCACATGCGGGGCGACCGCTTTGCTCCCCACTTCCCGCTCCCTTTCTCTCGCACACACCCCCGCCTCCCCTTCATTTCCTCGCTGGGGTGGGGGGATCTCTACTTGGGAGGACGGGTCTTGGCCCGAGTAATGGCAGCTGCTCGACAGCGCCGAGTCTCTACAGCAGAGAGACGGCGGGAGAGGGGCCATGGCTCCCTTCCCCGCGGGAGGGAAGAGGAGGGGACGGGGGAAGGGGTGAACTTGGAGCCCCAGCCCTCTTCCCACCCCCGCGGCGGGGACGGCCTTGCCGCCCGGGCTGCCGAGAGGGCAGGCGGGGGATGGGGCCCCTGCCTTCCCGGAGCGCCCTGCTGGCGAAGCGCCCCGTCCCCCGGCATGGCCCTGGGGGCTTCCTGGCCTTCCCCGTCTGCTCCGGGGTAGGGCCCGGGGTGGGGGGGGAACGGGCCCGATTTCTCCGCTCTCCTCCTCCAGCTCTGCCCGCTGCGGGCGAGGGGCGTGCGGGCAGCGCGGCTGCCGCGGGCCGGGCCCTCCCGCGCCCTCCGCACACAGCTCGCTCGCTCCCCGCGGCCTTCCCGGAGCCATCGGCGGTCGGGTTTCGGGAGAATGTGAACTACCGAGGGGCTTGGGTTTGGTGTTTTTGAGGGGCTTTGTGGGTGTATGTGTCCCCAAAACCATGTCTCCCAATAACTCCCTTTGGTTCACTTTGTGAGGCGTTTTCCCTCTTCCCTGCCGCAGGGGTTGTCCAGAGGCCTGTCTGCCTCTTCTTTTATGGGGAAAGGATGCAAGTGTAAGTGTGGGGAGTTTTGGTGCGCTTTCCTGACCTTCCGTGTGTTTCAGAGAACAGCCTCCCTGTAAAATACTGATGTTAAGGACTTGGAAAACTTTGTCTTTTGGGGCTTAGCCTGCAAACAGCAGACTTTGGGAGTTTGTTTTTGTCTTCTGTGAATGTGGCAAAGAGAACTTGACAAAGGGTAGAGCTGGAGTAGCCTAAGAAGAGGAAAAGGTTGGGTATATAACTGTATAATTTGGCATTTTAACCCCTCGGAGTCATCTGCCACAGTCTCCGTTTTGTAGGAGTTACACTGTTGTAGTTCTGAGACCTTAACTGCAGTGGAAAGGACTAAAGGTAGAAAACACTTTCGTGTCCTAGTGATGCTGTTTTTATTGCACTTTAATTGCTGTTCTTTATAGGAAATTGTTTAATTCTTTAAGGGTGATCACTGAGACAGCTGTTGGGAGAGGGAAGAGTGGGAGTGGAAATGCCACTTTGTGGTTTGGGTTGCAGTCCCTTGGGTTTTTCTAGTCCCTCATCCTTCAGTGCCAAGAACCTGGCATGTTGCCACTTTTTTTTTTTAAATTTTGTTATCAGCCATTCTGAGTGCACTACAGAGTCTGTAGGGAAGTAGACCATTTGCTGACTGCTGTTTTTGTATAAAACTGAAAGTGTCTGCAAAATAATTCCCAGCGTGGATTTATGTTTAATGCCAGCTTTTCCGTGCCTAAACAAACTCTGCTTTGGCCAGATATTTATATGGGGAAGTGAATGGTTCATGGACAAGGTAGTACAACAGAGAGCACTTTATCTTTCCAGTAGTGAGTTTGGTTTTAATGAGTGAGGAAAAAAGTTGCTGTACTGATGACTCTGTTGGTTTTGCTACGGATAGTGGTCTCTGCTATCAAGAAAAGGCATCTGCAACTGATATTTCATATGGAGTCTGGCACCAAAGGACTAAGTGAGAAAAATTACTCTTGTACCCCGTCTCATGAGCTGGATAGTGTGATGGGATACTTAGGGATGAAGTCAGCTATATAAAGGGATTTGTGAGTATGTGAATGTTGGGTGGGAGTCTTAAGACTTCGGTGGTGTGCTAGAAGATGCTCTTCTTCCAAGTTTTGAGCTTTATAGCAGAAATTTAACAGAGAAGTGCTCTCCATACCAGTTAAACTGGTGTATTTACTTATTTTTAAAATCTAAGCAAGCACTTACAGCTATTATTTTTAAACATAAACACAATTGATTTTTTTCAGCATAAACTCAAATTCTTAGTAGTTTGTCTTAGTCTTTATGTATTGTGAGCCAGAACAATACTTAACTTTTTAGGGACAAAAATGAAAACTACAGAAGTAGCAAGAATTCTGTTACGGTGATCTCTGCGAGTGCCAGGTTGTTTGCTGTAAGCTGTGTGGTGTGTCCATGGTATCTGTAGGTAGTAGGTGGTCTGTATGCAACTATTGCTCAGGTTGCCCGGAGGTCCCGCTTGCCCTTGCAGTAGAGTAGAAGAGACAGTTTAGGAAAGTCTTTAGGCTTCTACAGGGGAAGAGCCTGGATCATCTTTTCAGCCTAACATTGTCTCAAGAGCAAATGAGATAGGGAAAGGTTGAGAAGTGTGCTCAGCGTTTCCACCTTGCAGGTGAGTATAACCTGCTGGGCGCCCTTAGTGATGTGAGTGCTTCTGGAGAAGAAAACAATGTGGGTGGACAATGCATTTGTCCTTAAACTCACCTTGGAGCAGCTTAGGCCACACCTAGACTGTTGTGCATTTCTACCAGTGAACCACAGCTTGGGGACCACTGGACTCCGCTAGCTGCGGTCTCTGAATTAGGGTTGAATACTTCAAAAACAAATAGATAAAAAACAACATTTGAAGATATTCATTTTAGGCATCTAAACATCCCCATAAATGTCTGTATTGTCTACTTCGGTAGAAGATTGTCTCATGTCACACAGTTGGTGAATCGGGAAATTTTGGAATTAGGAGACTTGTTTTGAAATTGAGTATCCAGCTTCAGTCAACTAAAGTTTACAAATTTTGGACGTGCCTGTAGCTAGTTTTCATATTTACTTCCTTCCACAGTATTTCAGAGCATTTAGCTCTGGAGGTGCATAAGGACTTCAGGCACTGAATCTGTCCAGGATAAACGTTCTGAAAGAGGGACAGGGTGATGATGAAGATGTGTTCAGTGAAGTTCTGATTTCCTTCTTAAATGACTTTTTAGCTAGCTCCAGAATGGTGTGTGTCACTAAAATAAGTCTTTTATCTGTAATGTAGGTTGTTAAAAATGCCAAGTCGAACTAAAAATTAATCTATGCAAAGTACGTGTGGCTCGCACCAGTGATGAACCTGGTTTGTAAAATGCTGAGTTGTTTTAAATTACTGTCCAGATGCATACAAGAGTTTACTTTCCTGAAGGAGGTAAAGTAGAGGGGTTTTATTTTGGTTTTTTTTGCAAGAGTTAGGTTAGAATTGTTGGACCAATTCTTTTTCCCATGTCTAGCCAGTAAATATATACATTTCTTTCACATCCTGACCACTGGTTTTACTAATTGGGGTGGTTTTCCTTCCATGTAATAAGACTTTCTTTAGCCATCCTTCTTGCGCTGCTTGTGTAGGAGCTAATGTCTGATCATGTTCCTTATCAGCAGGGGTTTTTTGTTCGTTTTTGTTGTGTTTTTTTTTTTTTAGTCTCAGGATGTGATGAACACTCCCATAGTACTTGGAGCGTGGTGCCCTTGGTAGCTGGGCAGTACAACATATGTCATCTTTTATATAGCTCATACATTTTAGTCTGTCAGTGTTGCTTGTGCTAAATGTTGTGAACAAAGATTGTTCTTGTCAGGTTCTGGATGATTTTTGATCAGTTGAATGTAAATTTAGCTCATAATTGGGTTATTGTTCTAAGGTTTAATCTGCCAGTCAGGAGAATATAGCCTGCAAAATAGGTAGTTTATAAAATGAGGTAATGATTCAATTTTACAGGAATTTCTTAATAAGTTTAACTCCTACATTCCTAAAAAAAAGTTTGCAGTAATTTTCAGTGCAGTGTAAAGGTGCAAGCTCAGGACTGGTAGAAGAGTATCTTGCCATCTATACAGCAAACAGGGGAAGCTTTTTTTTGGAAATAAAGCTCAAATTCACCTTTAATGGTGGAAAAGAATATTTCTCCAAAAACCCCTTCATTCCCAGGTGCAGTGGAGGTAACTGGAAGCAGACTGATGGGTGCCGGAGTGGCTGTGTAAAGAGTAATAACCAGCGGGGCCTCCAGCCTGGGGGTGAGCGCCTGTGGCACCCCAGCCCTGAGCTCCGAGGCCTCTGCAGCCTCTCCCTTCACACCAGGGCTGGCTCCAGAGCAGTTTTGTTTCCCCTCATGTTTTCAATGTTAGTCTTTAAACATAGTTTTATCGTCTGCTTAAGCCAATGTCTGCCATCAAGTTAACTGAACAAGTCTGAACTCTGTTGTATTATTTATTTATAACTAAGCTGTGAATATTGAATTGTATGAATAACATTTTTTGGGGGGTAAAACTAGACAAATAACTGCATAATTTTTTTTTAGCATTATTTTTGTTTCAAAGGAATAAATAAGTTACTTGTTCTAGCTATACTGTTCCATGGAGTGTCTGAAAACATACACACACAGACTTGGCTTGAAATGCTGCTTCATATAAGATGGCTGCAATCAATTTCTTTTAATATGCAAGTTTTTAAAGGGTAAACTAACTTGAATCATATGCTTTGCTAAGTGCTGATTTTTTCCTTATGTTTTATTGAGATTTCATTCATTTTCTTAATGTGTCTCTTCTGTTTTTATTTATTCCTTGAGACAAACAAGGTCTTTCGTGGGCAGGTGACAGCAGGCACAGTGGTGATACGCTGTGACATGTCCATGAACCCAAGTTAAAGCTCATGGTGTCTAATTTTAGGCCAGCCAGCTTTGGTGATACCCTGTCAGAGCCTGATCCTATAGCTGTACCACGTAGATAAATCCAAAGGGTATTTATTGAGAGTTTTGTGTACAAAAGCACTGGTTTTGATTTTCTTCCAGTCTCTCATTTTCTACTTCACTAAAGTGCAGAAGTTTCTGCTGTGATTCTATAGAGACGTGTAATTTGAGTTTGAAGTATCTTATTGGTTAAAATGGCACAACCATAATATTGGTAATTTCAAAATTATGAACATATTAAACAATATAAGTAAAATACTTTTACTGCTCTACCAACAGTCAGAATATCTTTGCATTTACCTTTACGCTATATTCAATGTTCAATTCCAAGATTAAATAATTGCAGAATAAACCATTGTGAATTAAAGTTTATGGCTCTTCATACAACTCAAAATTGTAGTATGATATAGAACTAATTCTTAACAAATAATTTTAGCACCAGAGACACTGAAATGTGAAGTGCTAAAATGCACTTATTGGTTAAAAAATCAAATCAAGCATATCTGCAAAAATACCAGTAACATCCCATTCACCCTTTCTGTGGAAATAGCATTTTTGCACGCAAAGAACTGGTCTCACTGTGTTAATTCATTTTCGTCTGTAATAGTATACTATTGATTTGAGATCTAGTAATTTTAAAAAAGAAGAGTTAAACATATTGCTATTTGCCTTTCTCCTATGCTTCGTTTCCTTTTCCTTTGTTAGTATGTTAAAAATAAGCATGAAACCAACTGGCCTTGTATTCAAATATATGATTTTAATGTAGCTAATTTAACTGTTGTTTTAGTTACAGACCGTAGGACTCTGCTCGTAGGTACAGCACTCCAAAGCAGCATTTTGAAAAGTGGATACTTGTACTTTGATCTGGTGTGCTTAAAGCACGACATTATTGTCTGGTCTTTTGTAGAGATGGGTGGATGGGAGTCGCACGCAGTGACTCACGGGGTATGGTACTTAGTTCACTAATTTTAGCAGAGCGATTCTTATCTTCCACCATTAGGTCTTATTGGAACCTTTTGGAAAGGCGATGAAGTGAAACAAAGTAGGATTGAGAGAAAATGATTAGCAGAATCCCCAAGTAGCTAGAAACAATATACAGTGAAAAATAAATTAAAAGGATGTAAGATATATTTACTGCTCAACAGATCTTTGACAAGATCTGAGAGACAAGAGAGCTTTATCTTTCTTAGCACGCTATCATCTTTTTCTGTTAAGCCTCACACAACATTAGTGCATTCAGGGAGAGGTTCTGACACTACAGATACCTGCTCACAATTACAGATGCTTCTCAAGTCAGAGACCAAGTAACAGCCAGGTCTTCATTGTTTGTGCCTTTTTACTATTTTCTAAGTGTCATTGCCAGTAAAAGAAAACTTCTGAAGATGAGGTAGTCTGTGCCTCGCTGGTAACATTGCAGTGCGTGCATTCACACACACGAATTGAAGTGGAAGTTTTACCTCAAAGTGGTGGGGTTTTTGTTTCCCCAGTCTGCCCTTTGGTCACATTTTAGTGATCAGTGTCTTCTGAGCCATCATTGACTTCAGGGACAAGCTCCAACCTGATGTTTATGCACAATCCCTTCTCCACAACCAATTACTTAAGTTTCAGATTCAAAATTGTTCAAAATCAAAACAAAAGAATTGCTATGTCATAAAATGTAATCACAGGCCCCTGATTGTTCGCTGATGAAAATTCATGGTGTTCACTGCAGAAAATTCCTTGTTACCAATAGATTAATATTAATATAGTGATGGAGACCTTGATCATATAAGCACTCCTTTCCCACAGGCATAAAAATGCATAGGCCTTAGAGCATACTGATGAATCAAGTTGATTGCATAAAATATTTTTAAAAATTAAATCTTTACCTACCACTCCAATATTCAAGGAAGAACACAGTTACAATTTATTTTGCCTGTAAATTTTATATAATGTTATATTTTTGATTCTTCTGCTGGAGCGTGCAATGTTATGTAGGCATTTTTTGTGCTTTTTGAATATCAACAGTACAACTATTGTTATTTTAAAGAGACTTTTGCACATGCTAAATTTTACATTGATGATTGTTGCCATTGAAGTTCAGGCACTTTTCCTGCATGTACATTAGTCTTTGAAGGAATTTATAGTGTCTATGAAGAGAACAGAGGAAACATGGCTGATGTTTTTCTCTTAGTGACTATTAACATTTTCTGTATATCTCAAAGTCTGTATGTTACAGAAAGCCTTAATTATAAATAAACTGGTAAAAGAAGAAATAGAAGGTTTCTTAATGGAAACGCTGATAGCATTATGATAAGAAACGTTTCTTTTTACATTAGGAAAGGTAGGAAACAGATATGGGAGGAAACAGCATTTTGACATAGTTTCAGAATTATGGAAATCGTGTATGTGAAAGCAAGTGTAATAATAAAATGATTTTATATTTTTTTCTATCACAGAGTATAAATGAAAAACCTGTTAATTGTGAAAATTACCTTAACTCATCCTGTTAATTAAAATTGACCTGCAAAATCTCGACAATCCTTTTTGCTCCATGCAACAAGGAGTTCAGAAAGAGTAACATTCTCTTCACCTTGTGCTTCTGTTCTTTGTTTCGCAGTTCAGAAGGCTCAGAAAACTTTTTTCCTTTCTGTGCTAATTGGAAGCAAAGGATTGTTACTAGTTGTTTTCACAGGAACCAGGCTGGCACCATTCTTAGCTTCCTATAACTATAGTTGAGACTTTAGGATGTTCCTTAGAACTGGCTGCGTGAACCTTTCTCAGCAAACTGAGTATTTCAGTGTTGTGTGCGAGCTGACATTTGCAGATAATACGGCACACAATAACTTGGCATTGACGTGAACATTTTCTCAATAAAAAAGGAGAATTTTGTATTATTTTCACCAATCAAAATAGCTTTCTGGAAACTTTTCTTGATCTTGGTAAAATGTGGGAAAGGATGAGAAGGGATATACACTTTGCCGTTGGTAACTCGCAATGTCTGACCTCAGTCTGACCAGAACGTAATGCTGGGTTGTTTAAAAGTTATCAGAAGTATTAAAATCTTGTTTATTTGCTTGCTTGTTAAGAAAAAGATTGTTTTATTTCACTGACATTTTTTGAAGGAGAGTGGTGATGCATACCTAGAAGCATTTCAGACTGACAGTGTTGGAAAGCAAGAAACAGATGCTCTCAATCTGTAATTGCATCTTTCAGATTTTTAGCTTTGTTGTCTTCTTACACTGACCTGAAGTGAATAGACTTACAGGAAATATTTGTTGTAAGAGATTCTTCCTTTTCCTGTATACTTTCCACTCTGCTGGCTCCCAGAAGGCTCCTTTATAAAACCTAATTGGAAGCATACTCCTAACTTCTCTCTGATTCCAGACGTGAGAGCTCCTTGTCTTATTCAACTTGGACCTTATAGCAAATATGGATTATCAGTCAAGTACCACCAGGTGCCAGTTTTATTAGGTTTTCTAATCCGTGCTGACGTTCTTTTTCTCAATAGTTTTTAAAAGTTTTATAAAAACAACCCATTTACAAATCATCCAAGTATAAGCTTAACTCGTAGCACTGACTTCTGAAGACATGTAGCTTTCAATGGAATGGAATGACTTTTGTTCCCTGTAGTGGCACAGGAAACATTGATAAATCTCAGCTGAAGGTAATTGATGGCGCAGAGGCTTTGGGTCTGGGGGCACCGAGGAGCCTGGAAGCGGATCCGTGTTCGCTCTGCCAAGGCGGTGGATAAGCACTTACAGGGTTTCCTGGGCCAGTGTGAAGGAATGGGATCCAAATTGGCTCTTCTTACGCGAGAACGGCCTTTCTCGGTCAAACTAGCATGTCGTGTAATCCAGAGTCTTGTCTCCATCCATTGCCAATCTCAAATGTCTCCCAGGAAGATGCCAAAAATCACCCAGTTTTCTGCTACAGAAAGCTATAGAATACTTTTTTCCCCTATAGTAGTTCCCAGATGATAATGATTTAGATCTTGGTTGCTGCTTTTACACCTAAAAATTATATTTATTCCAAACCTGAATTTTGGAACGTTGTAAATTCTCTTTAATAACTGCATAATGTTAAAACCTGCTTGTTTGGTTGGGTCAGGCCTGGTCTTCTTGCCCTCTCCAAATGCCTTGCAGCCTCCCACCTCAGTGCTTTTTCTCTTTGGTATTTACTTGCGAGCTCCCGCCTCAGTTGCAGGAAAGAGCCACGTGTACCTGCCTGTCCACACAGAATTTGGTGGAGATAAGAGACCCTGAGGGGTGAGTTAATGAAAGGCCAGAGCAGTTGTCTCTTGAGCGCAAGTAAGATCTGGGAAACACATATGAAAGGGAGAATTTGGGATGAAATGCGCATTCAGGGCAAGTCGAGGTGCACACATCATAGTATATGTGAGAGAGGACCAGGGTCTTTGCTGCCGTGATTTGGTGCAGCATTGATGAGTTTAGTGGGACAATAATAGTTTACACCTGCAGAAAATTTTCTCATATCTGGGTATGAGAATATATAAAGAAGTGTTTATGGATGAGTGACAGAGCGAGCGTGCGAGAGCGCGTGCACACGTTTTCAGGCCTGATTGATTATACCAAAAAAAAAAGATACAACCCTGGAGTTGAAAGAACATTATTTTAAATTAACATTCATTATCTTCACGCGTGAGATAACAGTTCACTTTGGACCAAATCCGAGCTCCATTATGTTTCTTGAGCAGAGACCGCTTTTTCCTTGAATGAGGTTATTCAGTGTGAGAATGGCAAAATGTAGTCTGATCCTTGACAATAAAAATACATGGTTTAGTCACCATATATTAGAATAATACTGTATTATTTCTGTCAGGAAAACATGGATTTTTTTTTTTTAATAAATGGCTACATTTTCTTGATGATGTAAAAAGAGAAACCTTTTTTTGATCTCTAATCTTATGCTTGTAGAAGCTTGCAGCCATTTTAATTCATGCTGCATTCATTGATCCAGCAGTTAGATTATTTAATCACACTGCAGCTAGGTCGTCTGCCCATCGGACGCTGCTAAAGAGTTCGATAATATACTTCGCATTATTGGCTTCTAAATGTCACTTAAAAAAGAAAAAAGGAAACAAGCTATAAACATCCCAGCTAACTTATAAATAGTATAAAGGAAGACACAATGTGAATTCGTGATTCTTTCTGTGCATAAGGCAATACACATCAGAGCAAACAAGGGGAAAAAAATCTGATTTTGATCTTTGGCAGTTCTTTTGCTTTTAAATGCAGAGTTTTGCAACATTAAGTCATCTAATTAGGCAGTGGCTTGCTATTAAATCTTTTCATAACAGACGTAGTTTGTGAGCATAAAAATGAAAGCCACATTTTAGAACTATAACCCAAATCAACTTTCTGAAATTAAAAAACACTCTTTAAAACGGCTTATTCTTTAATTTTGAGTATAATCATAAAAACAAAAAAAGGGAAAAGTCTGTGTTTTAGGTATCAAGCAGCAATGAGAAACTAATTTCCTAGACAGTAAGTGCTGCAATAGTAGAAGCCCAGTGATCTAGATATATAAAAAGGGAAACAAATGTGGCAACAGCTGATGTGTGGCAGTGAAAAGCGGAGGAAAAGATTGTCGTGATGCTCTTAAGTGTCCTGTATTTTCTTAGAGGGAGATACTCTGGATGACATCAGCCTCTTCTTGGTATGCAATAGGCAAGTATCTTGTCTAAAAAGAGATGGTGAATTCTTTGGCAGTGATGCACTTGGCAGCAGCTTTTTTAAAGGGTCACCCGTGAGATTCTCAGTTAATTTCCCTCAGTGCTGAAAAGGAAATACCTCTTCTGAGGGATTGGTTTAGTCTGTCTTAATGCAGGTGGAGGAAGAAAGTAATGTTTCATATGAAGATGGGAACCGTATTTCCCTCCTGTTAAATGAAAGCCAGGAGTCCAGAGGTGCTAATTCTGTCTGTCTCCATCTGGATCCCTTGGCTATTGCCTTGTGCTTTCCTGATGGACACTGAAAGCTTTGTCAAATGAGCGGTTATGATCATGTTACGCATCTCTTGGTGTTACTATACCTTCAGCAGAGGGACTCAAGACAGAGGAAGGGCTCAGTTCATCTTTGCAGTGTTTTCTTAATAAGCAAATTATTCAGTGGTTTCAGACTATTTTAACAGCTCTGCTTTATTAGATTAGTCTACGACAATTTTGCTACAACTTCTTGTTACACTTTCATGGGGCCCCTCTGGGATGTGATTCCTTTCTTTAAGTCCCACGCCGTGATGTATATACACGTATATACGCGGGGAGCGCGACTGCAGAGGCGGAACGCAACTGAAGGGTTTGTGAACGCCGCCCCGTGGCTGAGTGAGAGCTCAGGGCAGGTCAGATGGGGACCTCATGCTTCTGCTGCCTTTCTCTTGGAAGAGCACTGAACAGGCTGCAAACTCCGACTAACGCGCTGCATCCACGCTGTGTATTTGTTTACCAATAAACAGGGACTTCGGTCATGGAAGGCAGCTCTAGTGAGTTTAAGAAAAAAGCGGTGCTGATGCCTAACTGCATGGCAAAGGCAAATGAGAACGGAGTGGTAATAAAAGCAAAAAGTCAGTGTTCATGCAACATACTTGCAGGGTTTTTCAGGAGCTGAAGAAGCTTCTTAAAAATGGTTTTGGGTGTTTGAATGGCAGTTTAGGAGTTGTCAAGGGAAAGGGTGTTGTGCTGTGGGCAAGGAGGGCGAAAGCCTCCTGTGCCGAGAGTGAAAAAGTGTCCCTGGAGCTCAGTTCGGTGGGGGTGCTGGGCAGGTGGTTGTCAAACAAATAAATAGATGAAGTTCAGTATTAAAATGGGTATCAAACCTATTCGTGTCTACATTGGTAAACTCAAGAAACAAAAGAGCTCCTGACAGTTTGAGATTACAGCCCTGTTTTTGAGCATTTATTCCAAGTTCTACTAAATTAATGGAATTAACTGAACTTCCAGACTTGGTGGAGAGCTGCTGGTTAGCCATTGTCACAGGAACCCCACATCTCTGGCTGAATGTGCTGCTTTACAGTTGCTTTGTCTTGAATTCAAATGACGACCTTCACTTGCTGCATCTCAGGCTACAGCTGCAATGGGAGGCAGCCCTGAGAAGGTGTTTGCTAATGAGGCTCTAGCACCCGTGACAGGTATGTTAGATAATGTAAAAGTTATCGATGAACTCTGAGCTTCGTATGTATATTTTTTATATATATTTATATATATTTTTATATATATATACATATTTATTTGGTAGAACAGGAACAGGACTTGGACTCTATGATCCTCGTGGGTCCCTTCCAACTCAGGGCATTCTATGATTCTATGATGGTGCACTGCATTTGGTAATTTCATTTAAAATATATGTTTATGTAGTTAGGATTTTGACTCATCCAAGCCATTTCTATAGTCTGTTGGCACTTTCCACAAGACAAAGGGTGCTTGCCCTCTTGTCCTGGCCGAGTTCCAGTTTGGGAAATTACGTTCTGACTACCTACATTTCTGTAAAGTTTCCACTGGATTTTGGCACTGTCTATTTACCTAGTAATGCATATGTACTTGGCGGTTTACAAAGTAACAGCACAGGATAAAAAAGTTACGAAAACCCCTGCTCTAAATTAAATTTAGTATTTGTGTGTGAATAGTGTGGCATGATACAGTACAGAAAAAATACAAATGGGCACGTTCAGTAACAGCAGTCATAGAAGGGGCGGCTTTTCAGAGTTTATGAAATAGAGGAGAAAGTGCAATCTGTGAAGTGCAAGTGTACAAAAGACAGCAAAGGGGTGATGGAGACAAAGGAGAGAGGTGAGAAAACTAACTGCATCTAGGAGGGATGAGAAAAGAAACACGGGATGACGTGCAGTTGAAGAATGCTTTGTAGTTAAAACTATATGTATTTTTTTACAAGGTTATTTGGCGTGGATTTTACCTGTGTGTCAACAAGGGAGGGAGAGTTGATTTACGTGGTGGTGTGTGTAGATGTCATTAGGGCTTAGGCAATCACGGATCTGCATGTGGCAATCATCCTTTTCATCTCTGAGGGGATTTAACTGTGATTCTGTGATCCTGTGATCTGCTGGTGCAGAAATGTTCCCTTTCTGTGTGCAGAGGCACATTTTACCATTTACCGATCAGTCTCTCAGGATCCTGCTTAAATTACAGTAGGAAGAACTTGCTATTTGTTGCTATACAGTAAAAGGTAGGTGAAAAAAAGAACCCAAGCCACATCCTGTTGTGGAGAGTTTTTCTGTAGAAAGATGAACTTTAAAGCTGCAAGCTTACTCTTAAAACTGGTTGATATTAGTAATCAATATTAACCTGGAATAGAATTCCAGAGGAGTTCAAAATAATCCAATATTAAATAATATCTCATAACCGTAGCCATCTAATATAAACAAGAACTGTCCCAGTATTGTTCCAGAAATACTTAAGCCTGCTTAGAGATGCTTCTTCCACAGCCCAGAAGTAGCCCATGTGACACAGATATTGGAAATACATGGAAAACAGAGCTTTAAACAGTTTTCATTTTGAAAATGCTTTCAAGAAGGATGTTTTTGACTAGTACTTGCGTGTGAAATCATACTAATCTTAAATAGATTGTCCACAAAAAAGGGTTTAGGAGTGTTTTTTGTTTTGTTTTTGTATAAATGGTTTTGGAAACTGGTTTTGAAAACATCTTGGAATTTGCATATTAACACTAACACATTAGTGGTTGTTTTTAGGTCTTGTTTTTAACAAAACCAGGACACTTCATTTGCTAATAAAAGTAGTACATAATGTACTATGTGCTTACGCAAAAAAGAGATTTAGGACAATGCATGTGCTTTTGAAAGTTGTGGATCTTCCTATTTTTATTTTGGTCTGTTTAAGATTGTTTTGGGATATGTGTCTTGGCATTGTTTTTGGAAAGATTTTCAACAAAAATATTTTTTTGCTTTAGTTCACAGATACACAGTGTTACCAAAGCTCTTATCTAACAGAACTACACCGATCACTTATTCTGACCTCCTCTAGCTCCTGTGTCACCCAGATTGAGTGATTTTACCTATTTCTCCTGGATCAAGCCCACTGGAATTCCATCACGAGCCCTTGTGATAGCAGCCAGCCTGTCATGTGCAAGTGGAAGGGTTGAAAACCAGACTTTCAGAGCTGTGGGGCAGACAGCGAGTTTACCCATTTAGTGGTGTCTGTCTAGTTGGCTCTTTTTTTGTCAGCTGTGGGCTTTTTTATGGAAAGAAGCTGGAGCACTTCAACGAGGAAAGCCATCCAGAACCCATATGCGGTGCATTCTGGGAATGAGATCCGTGGAGCTTCTTACCGTTTTTTCCCCTTCTGTATAATTTATTAAAGCTGTTATGGAATATCTGCTTAAGGCTAAAGAGTTTGAACTCTTACTTAGCCTCATTAAGGTCCTGGGCTTGGTGTTTACTACTTCTGCTTTCATCAAGGCCACTTCCTCAGAGGCTTTTGCAAAAGAGAACATATGTTCTTCTGAATGACCTTCTTCGTTTTCTGTCTCAAATCACGGTAGAATTATACTTTTTAATCAACAGGTTTTATTTAATCTCCAAATTTTATTTCTGGTGTTCTGCGTCTAAAGCAGAATTTGGTTTTTATACTTTTATGCTGGGGGTTGTCTGCTTTTATATTCACACATGCAAATGCTTCAGGCTATTCATTTGTGTTTTCTGAAAGGTTTAACAGTTCAGCCATTTCCCCACAGACTGTCAAAGTCAATTGGATACTGTCAAAATTTGCTCTCAGGCTGCTAAGATGAATCTCCTGCTGTTAGTACGGAGTACTTGTCCATAGCACACAACATTGTTAAGAAATAGTTGAGATATTGGAGATAATGCTGTCTGGAGCTCCATCCCTACCTTCACCATGTGCTCTATCATTACTCAAACCTATATATTGGTAAAGAAGTGCCAGGATGGTTTGTGCAAGCGACTCTGGGATCTTAGTGGCCAGTGTAGTTGTTTAAGTCACTATACTTGTGCACTATCACTCAAAAAGAGAAAAAGAAGGCATTTACCAGTAGGCAATTTAAAAAAAAATATATATAGTTCAGATTTATGTTTTCTTTTTGATTACTCTGCTCTCCCTCAGAATTTTTAGAAGTTCCCTGAGTTTTATTTCTATGGTTGGAAGGAAACCGAAGGTGGCACAGTCAGCCTTTACCTTATATACTTATTTGTTGCAAAGTTATAAGACTAGTCTTAAGTGAAAGGACATAGATGTAGCTCATTAGTTTGAATATACATGAAGAATTAATGTCTCAAAGAATTCTGGTTACTGGTAAGAGACGTCTCTTTTTATTTTAACCATAAATTTAAACTTGGAACAATGAATGTGCTTAGACTAGTGATGTGCTTATTAGGTTAAAAAAAGAACCAGCTTTTAATAGGAAAAAATTACAGGGCAGACAGCACGGGATTTCATTAGCATTTATAGATTGCTAAACTGCAATTTAGAAGTCACATTTGTGTCTAAAAAAGTTTTCCACAACAGTCGTACAAATAACATTAAGCAATGTCTTTTTAGTTTGTTTACATGGGGTCAGATTTTTAATGATTGAAGTGATTAAAGTTGCAGGAATTGTCTGCGAAGGCTGCACTACTTAGCTGCCATTGATTTTAGTGGGACTTTGAATAAATGTTAGTTCTGAAAATCCTACCACGTGTAGACCTCGTGTGTCTTTGGACATCTTTGAAAACCTGGCCCTTAGGACAGCTAACAGCGTTCCCCATGGTGTTGCAGTGGATTTGCCACACCAGCTCTCCATTTTACTCTGCTCATGAAGGTCCAGCAATTATAAACAGCATTTTGTAGTAATTTCTGAACTTAGAGTTCATACCTGTCAAGAGGGATAGACTGACGGCAGAGACTTGGCCGCGGCTTTCCACATAGTATTGTAGTTCTTTGCTCTAATAACATAAATAGTTCTTAGGATAATTCTTTTCATCCATAGCCGTTTAGGTGCTGCACAAAGGGGATTAGTGTAATTAGTTTTGCATTTGGAAATGGTAATACAGAGATACGCAGTGACTTGCCTGAAGTTACCCAGCACAGGACGAGTCTGTACCCAGTTAGGAGACCTGGTGCTCAGTCGACTTTTTTCAGCAAATGTAGTTGCAGAGTCCATGCAAAATAGGCAGACGAGAATCTTCTAAACGTAGTGATTTGGTACTTAAGCAGTGTGAGTCATGTTCTGGGATGCTGGCAGTGTTTTTTTGTGATATTTCCGTTTCACATTCAGCTTCGGGGGCTCAGCGGGGGCTTTTGGTCTGGTTGCCATATGAAGTTCATCAGGGGTGACAAGCGAAAGCAGCTTAATGTGCTCATGTTATTTTTGTCTATAGTAGAAATCTGTGATGGAGACTATTTCTGTTTCGTGTAAAGTCACCAAAATAATGCATGGAGTGGTAAGCTAACTGGAGATGCCCAGGACTATTCACAGTACAACAGCCTGGATAGTGTTAGTTGTTGGATGTAATTATTTTGATTTCACCGGGGGCAGAGGCTAAAAACCACTTGTCAGACTTCTGAAATTGCACACCCTGGTAACTGTGATGCTGAAGTTGGGTATGTCCACTGGGCCTTCCAAACACAGCTTTTTGTGTATCGGTTCCCCAACTGTAAAATTGAAAAACAAATCCTACAAAGTGCTGTGAGCATAAATATGTTGAAGGTTACAAGATGCTCAGCCAAGATGGCTTGTGGAAAAAACATCGAGCTGCTGCTCACCACGGAGTACTTGTCCTCTTCCCTCCTTGCTTTCTCAAAATGGGTTGTAGAGGAGAACCCTGGGCCGTGTTGGGCATGTCTGCTATAGGTACTATGGGAGCTCTTGGCCCAGCTTGTTTAGTTTCTCCATCGCTTAGAGTGGATTACAATAAACTTTTCAGGCAGGAAGACAGATGTGATCTGTCTCCCTTAAATGAATTCCTGTAACTTGCTCAGCCGAGGTTTGTTCCTGCGCCCAAAGGGTAGTCACCATTCCTCCAGGGATTCAGTTGGCCAACACTTAGCTTGAGAGCCCCTGGCTTAGGGCACATTTCTGATTAGCACTCCTTCTCTTGGACACAACAAAAAGCTCCCCAGGGAGGAGCCAGGATACTTCGTGTTGTTTTCAAAGTAACAGATTCTCAAGATTCCTCATAGCATACTCAGTTCTTCTAGTCAGAGCTGGATTTAGAGTTAGAACTGGTATTTGTAGGCCTTACAGGTGTGTTAGGTGGGAAGGCAACTGGTTCAATCTTGAATGTCTGTTTGCTGAGTCAGTAAAATATCTGATCTTTATTACTCTTATTTACAGTCCGCTTGTATTAATAAGCTAGGATTTAGATTTGTTGTGGATGAGATGTTGACTTTTCTCTCACATTCCAACAGAGGGGCTGAAACTATGCTGTTACCTGTGTTACCTTCTCCATCTTTACATCATGAGTATTTGAGTAGTTTCATGTCATACTCAAGGCATCCAGTGAATGTGTCTTTGAACAATCCCTGTGGTTCTCATGATCTCTATAACTGTGTATAGAAAGAGGTGACTATGAAATAGAGTAAAAAGCCACTTAAGCCACAGACCGATATTGGTGTGAGGACGACTGTATGCAGCCAGTCTGAGTAGGTGCAGATTGGAAGCCAGGCTGTAGTTTCTAATTAGCATTTCAGATGGAAGAACCTGTCATGATGTCTATATTAGACACGTGTCGTGGCTGCTTTTGAGTGTTTACTGTATAGGGCAAATATGGCCCAGCTTACCCTATGGATTACACACTAAAATTCCTATGTGAGTAAGAGCCAACCCCCCCATACCATATGCTTTGGAGGGCTGAGGGCTCCTGATTTACGTGTTGGGACTTGGTGTTCAGCGCTAGGGTGATGTTTGCTTCAGCAGCCCTTGTTGACTTGTTGCTTCCAAATCCAATAATTCCCATTTATGTAGCCCCTGCTGCCGGGTACCTGGCTGGCAGCCTCACGGGAACCCCGTCTGAAATACTCGGAGGCAGGAGTGGTTCAGGAGCTGGGCACTGGGCACCGCCGGCTTCGGCAGCTCTCAATGGGCAGCTGAGAATGACTCCTCCACTTTCTGGGATGGTTTACCAGTCATGCTGTCTCACTTGTGTGCTTGTGACAGATTTTCGATATAGTTCTCTATGGCAGGATTTCCTCCCTGTAAAGTACCGGCGTCAGCACTTTGCTGTAGTACTGGGCGTTTGGAGAATAAATTAGAAGGGAACGGTTCCTAAGGCAAACACATTTTATTCTGGGGCAGGTCTGCTTCTAAGACCAGAAGCAGATGAAGATAATATGTCAATAATTCTAGCACTAGAAGAATAGAAAATTAGAAGGAAGAAATAGTGCATGTTATTTTTGTGGGAGCAACAGATGGAGAGAGAGTGATTTTGATAAAAATGAAAGCAAGTGCAAAAGTAAAAGGCAAGCAGATTTAATACACTAGATTGTTTAATCGCTCTATAAAAATGGCTGGAAGTTCACATTGATGGTACCCCTGTAGTAGCAGGAAATGAAATTGTGCTTAAGCCATAGAAATAATAAAAAAAAGCTTGCTGCTGTGATTTTCGGATAAGTTTTAAAGAAGGTACTACATTAAGGGTAGTGAACTTTGTATTTAGTAACTAAATGAATGTTATTTTGAAATTGAAAAACTGCTAATAACTTGGGAAAGAATGTCACAAGAAGTAACATCATCTTCCTCAAGAGAAAGATCTTCCTTAAAGTTTTCACCAAAAGACAACAAATCTTGCTAGCGGTTCCCTTACCAGTACTCTGCTAACATTTCTTTGTTCAGAGTGAAGGTGTCTCGTCTGGAAAGACTGAAATATATTTCAATTTACATTTGCTCATAGCCCATTCTTTACTTTTTGCCATGACACCAGAAGTCCTGTTGTCTTCAGCGTGCTGACGCATTCACTGTGATAAAATCTGGAACTGCCCCCATAGGTTTTTAGAGAACTGAATGTTGTTCTTACAGAAATTGTCACGTTTCAAACCTCGGCATTGAAGGTGCTTGTGCTGTAGGATGTGAGCCCTGCACTTGGAAACATCTTGTTGTATTTCGTTCTTGAGTGTAATTAAACAGGAATGGCTTCTTCAGTGTCACTCATTGAACCTGAATACTCATATAATCAGAAGCTATATGGTGGGGTTTTTTTTCCATTTTACAAAAATTAAGACAATGCATGAACTGCTGAGAATATAGGTATCTCTTTTTTAACTGAGGTTAAGAAACTTTCCTGGTGTCACAGCAAGTCTGTAGCAGTGGCAGAAATTGAACGTGGACATACCTGCAGGACAAGCCTTCTTAAACAAGTTTATTTGCTATACTGCTGAAGCCGACTGTCAGCAACGGGCCGTGCCTTGTCATTTCTGCTTAAAACAGATCGGGGTGGCACAGGAGACAGGAGACTTAGTACCAAAATAGTCAGCACAATCATCCTGCAGCTCAGCTTTGCTGCTGCTTTGGCTTTCAGCGGATTCTTCCAGAGTGCTTACCAGGTCAGGCGGTATTTTGAATTCTTTCTCCAGAAATTCTTGCGCAGATTTTACACAACTCTTCCTTTTCTAAAGAAAAGCAATGTAAAGAAATATATTGAGAAGAAATCTTTTTAAGCTTGTAAATTATTAAAAATGGCATGATTTAAAAAAAAAATAATAAATTGAGACAATATAATAATTTGTCATACTTCCTCATCAAGTTTGCATGAAACAGCAACTAAACCACTCCCAGTAAAACGTATTACCATTTAAAATAATCAGTTGTGCTTTCCAGTATACACTTCCACAGCTTGCTTTCTTCTAGCTGTTAGCTGTGGCCAATTAAAAACACAAGTCCGGTTATTTTTTATTCCTCATAATTACCATTTTCACGTTCACTATATGCACTAAACTTTCATAGCAGCTTTGGGGTGATTTTGAAAGTATTTGTAATTTGTTCATCGATGCTGCTTTTTGGGCTTTTTGAGAAGCTGGCCAAGGAGCTTAATTTGCTGCTTTCTTGGGATGGAGGACTTCTCTTTCCTTTTCCTGTCCCTCTACCCCCTGTATATCAGAAGCTGCTAAACAGGGAAATAGAAGAAAGTAAGGACCTCTGAGAACATCAGTCAGAGCAGAAAATGTCCAGTGATCCTTTCCCACAATAGCAGGAAACAAGATACAACGAGGAACAGGGAGGATGTCAGGGAGGTGGCCTGTGAATCCAGGAAGGTGTAGAGCACATTGACTGGATACTGAAGAGGCCCTTGGTGTGGGAAATGACTGAAAGAACTGGAGTCACCAGAGAAGTGCTGAGGTACTATGGCTGAGAAGAACAGCAGCGAGCAGGTCGTGAATGTTAGGAGGCCTCATAGAGCTAAGGGTACAAAATTTGTATCAACGTGATGGGTTACCTGAGGGAAGGGAAGTGCCACTGATGTTTACCGTGTTGGTTTTTGAAAATAAAGGTTTACCTAATTGACTAGAAGAGAAAAATGACTTCTTTTTTTTTTTAACTACAAGAGAAAAAATTATGAAGTCCACTACTTCTGGCCAAGATCCAGGAAAGGCAAATTTTCGTAGTGATAGTATATGTGCTGTGTAGCATTCGGAATGTCTTTACCATGTTTGTAATTAAAGTAGATCTGCAGCTTCTAACATCTCCAAATTGTGAGGAAGGCATTTCGCAGTATGAGTTACATTTTAGCTGTTGGTGTCTGCTACAGTCCCTTTCAGAATTACTAAAAACATCCTTGTATCTTTCAACTAGTTACCCTGTACCAAACAGATTTATTTCCTGCAAGAGAAGAAATCAAGTGTCTCAGGTTTTTTGTGTGTTTATCATATAAATGATAAGTCCCGTGCAAAATACATATAATTCTTCATGCCATTATATTATTTTTTGTTTCACTGTCTGCTACCTCCTTTGCTATAAAAGTGCAATCTCTTTGTAATACACTTTGGATTTATTTATTTTTTTCAGATTGAGCGATTCAAAGATACTATGTGAGGGAAAAGCAATTTATGTGATGTGGCTACATTCTTAAGATGTAAGAATGATAAATTAGAAACACTGCTTTAGGAGTTTGCAGTCATTTTGCTTTTGATATGAAGAACTGTATTGCTTAAACCTGTTTCGTTCTTCACATACCATAGAAATCTAATAGTATGGTTCTGTACAGATTCTTGACTGAATTATGACTAGATTTGTTCCTTAGTCTGCTTTACTGGGATATATTAATGTATAGATATCAAAAATAATGTATTTCCTTGGCAGTGCTCTACATTTGTGTTTGATTTATATTTATAAAGCCAAAATCTTATAATAAATAATAGAACCAAACTACTCGCATAGCTTTGTTTTCGATCTTTTTTTCTTATCTGCATAAAAATTACTGCGAGCTCGCAGGCTGATACCTGTGGTAAGTGGATGTTTCACATTTTGTATTTCTCTGCCATCTTATCTGCCTGTTCATCCAGCCATGTAGTCCAGTGTGTCTTCCAGAACATTCTTATTCATAGCAGCATTATTGACTGTTGTCAGGATTGAGACTTGGGGGCTGTGGGCAGTGATGAAAGGTGGAACTTCAAACACGTATCTTTAAGATATCCAGCTACCTGATTTGCCGCTCTGCTGGAAAGAATGTTTGTCCATCTTGGTTATTTTGAAATTAATTCCTTGATTTTTAGGAGAGAAAATGTGACTGGAGCTGAGAATTAATCTGAAATGCTGTTTTTCTTAAAATGGAGTTCTAATTAATGCCAGAACTTTTGATTTATGTATTTTCCCCATATGGAGTCTTTTAAAATAATTTCTGTAATCCCTGGGATAAAGCTCTGGTGGGGGATTATATCTGATTCATGATGGTGGAGTAAGGGAAGAACAGGAGGAGAGACAGAGCTTAGAGATTTGTCTTTGCTATTTACAGATCTTGGGTGAGCCCTTTAACCTTTGAAAGCCTCAACTCCCCCTGCTTTAGATTGTGGGCAGGGTTTTGAAGTTCTTCAGAAGATCTAACAAAAAAATCCAGCTTCTTTCGGGTGCTGGGAACTACACTAGACAAAACGAGTGACTCAGTCGTAGTATTTTTTCTTGAAAGGTTGTCTATGAGCTTTGGAAATTAAATAGTTTTTAGAGAATGCTTAGTAACTTAGACTAGCTCTGTGTTCTGTGGCAAGTCCAGTACTGAGTGTATTGGGTGAATAACATCCGGTGGTGGTTTGTAAAGTTCTCCTCATGTTTGTCTTCGTGCTCTCGTGTGGTGGTGGTGAGCATCTCATGACCGTCTCCTGCCCGCTCAGACGGGTTGGGACATGCGGCTTCTGCCCTGGTGTCATTCAAAACCACCGTGTGCCATTTCCACCGCTTGCTTACGGTGCCACTCTAAGAATCGTCACCTTTTGCATTTAAAATGTTATGAATGAAGGCCGTTTACTTTTTTTGCCTTTAACAACATGTTTGAAGTATGGAAGAGTTGATAAGCTCGTTAACTAATCCAGAGCTTTGTGTTAGTAATTAAAAAACGAGTGGTGCCAGTTTTTGTCAAAGCTGAAGGTCAATGTATTAAGAAAATGTAGCACTGATTTCCCCTCTCCTGCTTCTTTTGTGAAAATTCAAATCTGTATGTTTTTTACAAATACCAGTTTTTATAAGAATTTAGCTTTCTTTGCTCAGCAAAAATAAAATTGTACAACACTGTAATCTTAATTCTTCCAGCTCCTCAGCCTGGGCTGTCCGCGAGCAGGCCCACTGCTGGTGGGGAGCATCTTCTTGCCACGGCAGGTCCTGCTGAGGCTTCTCCGAACACCAGGTGAACCATCCCGTAGTCAAGTGAATCACACCTTTAGAACACAAATATCAAAAAGTCCTATTTTAACTCAGGTAAATGATTGTAAATACTAAGCCAGAGAGCTTTCAGTATTTGTTTTCAGGTCTCAGTCTGTTGGTTTTCCTACAGCGATCTGTAAATGCTTGTGCAGAACCTAGGTGAACATTCACGGTCGTTAATCGCTTTGCATTGGGTATTTGCCAATAGGGTAATTCAGTTAATGAACTTAAAATGACTTGGGCTTTAAAAAAATAAATAAATAAATCTCAGCATGTTTAGCAGCATTGGTGTATGCCTACAGACCCCTGAACGTGACCCCAGCTCCCGCTGGATGCACCTCAAGCAGTGGATAACTATCAAAACTCCAACTCTCTTTCTGACACTGGCGTTTTAATGAGTCTGTAAAATACGCTCTGTCCTCACTGAAGACAAACCTTGATTCTAAAACGTTAGCGTGTTGACAGACTTCTGCCATCCGGGCACCCTTTTTAATGTAGGGACAATAGTGTCTGTCCCAATTCACCACTTGTAAGGAAAATCTGTCCTGGTAGTGTGATTTGCTTGGCATTGCTTATGCAGAATATTTGTTTGCAAACAGGGCAGATTCTGTTTTTCAATGTTTTGTTGTTGTGCAGTACTTCAAAGAGTTGCCTTGTATCATTTCATGTATCACTTAATCATAAAAAACCTCCTTGAATATACATTGTGGGAGCCTCAGAAGAGCGTTAATGGTATTCTGCTGCAGTGGTAGCCAGAAGGTCGGGATCTAAAATTATATATTTCTGAATAATTCCAATTTTGTATCAAGGTTGATTTTTCATGGTTACTACTCAAAGTACCATGCTAATTTGTGGCTGTTACTTATTTTTCCTGTGAAAACAGGGAGAGCTGTTCCGTTCTCTTCACAGATACAGGCATGCTATCTAAACATTTCTGCATTAGAAATAATTAAACATGTTGGTAGATTCTTGGACTCATCTCGAATGTGTGCAGAAACTCTATAAAATTAAGAAAAACTTTCTTTTGAAAGGAATCTACTAGAGATTTTTAGTTGAGATTCATTAACTTTTATCGATATCATCAATAGATGCATCTGAAGGCATTTTGAAAGAATATTTAAGTAGTTTATTTCTTTGAGGAAGACATAATGTATTAGCTGAATTCCAGTACATTCTTATTCCTCTTTGGACAACAGTTGAATATAATTATCTTTGGATTAATCAGTTTTTGAAGTCTTTTTCAGTGATATGTATAGAGAGGATTAAGAGAGAGATTACTAAAGCATTAACATTTTTTTCTGGTTGTTTTTAAGAAGGAATCCTTGCCTTAAGTCAATTACAAAATTATTTCCTTGTAAGAAACTGTTGAACAACCTAAAAAAAAATAAAATCACCTATAGCAGGTTTTATGTGTCCTAGGGCTTGAGAGAGATGTACAAGCAGTGAGGTCCTATTTTGGTCATGCATCTTCTTTTCTAACTCCTTCTTTCCTTGTTATATGGTAAAGCAGAGTTGTCTTTTTCTTTGCCCATAACAAATGTTGAAATTCCTTTTCTCTGTGTTCTGTTAGATGAGCAGCAATAAAGGAGAGGAATAACATCCCTTCTCACATCTTCTGCTACCATTTTTCACTGGGGAATAGTTTTGTTTTTCTTGTGCTCATTTTTCATGGGTATTAACTTGCTCCGTAGTGTTCTCCAGTTTGACCTTTATTTTATGTTTTGCTTTGGATTTCGTCAGTATGATGATACAATTTAAATGCAGTTCTGTAAGGTTATTTTAGTTGAATGTTTGAGTAGCTATGTGCCTCTGTAATTAATGAAATTAACTTGATCTGGAGCTTGGAAAGACTGTCCTATGTATGATTTCATAATTAAAAAAAAATAATACGTTCTATTGAACAGATCTCAGATCACAGTTCATTTGCTTTTGGCTTTAGGGAACCGAAGTGCAGCTGCACCATGAATTCCCGCTGCCGAAGGGTTCCTTCCAACATCCTGTTGTATCAAAAATGGTGTGTGACATAGTGCCCGCTCTGGGAGTCACAAGCCAGCCTTCTCCTGGAGGAATCTGATTTGGAGTCATGATTGCTCCCTTTTCTTGCCTGCCTACAGTAGTCCTGGTTTAGTGCTGGACTGTACCGCATCAGACAATATGGATATTATTAAGTAGCTCTGTAATAATACCTCCATTACTTTCGTACCTTCACTGTTTCTTGTCTGGGTTGCCTTTTTGTTTTGTTGGTTGGGTGTTGGTTTGTTTTTTTGGTTTTTTTTTGGTTTTTTTTGTGGTTTTGTTTTGTTTGGGGGCAGGGGGGTCAGTTGTTTTTGTTTGTTTGTTTGTTTTTGTGGGGTTTTTTCCCCCTCATTTCAAATTTATTGGAGAGGCTGAAGACTAAAGGGTTGACAACAGCTTAGTCTGTGCTCTAGGTTGCGAACAGTTAGTCTGGGTCAGTAACGCAGGCACAGGTGTGATCTGTTCGCCACCGCGCTCCTCCTGGTCCTGGTCCATCTGTACTGGTCCGTGTCCCTGTGTGGAGGCTGTTCAGCAGGTCTGTTTTCACTTTGTCTTTATTTTATGTACTTAACAGAAAGAAGTTCTGCTTATCTAAGGCATTTTTGCTAGCATGCGTGCATCCGCAGTTGTGCATGAGAGTGAGCAAACTTGCCGTCTTCATTATACTTCCAAAGTGGCAGAAGTGTCTATTACAGATCAGTTTTTATTATAGCTGTCCAAGAGTCCTACTCTTTGTATATCAGGGAAATACCATCCCCTAAATAACACAGTGTACTCAAGCAAAAACTATGTATATGTGAGTCCTAAAACCCATAAAGGCAGAAACAAAGAACAATCTGTCATTTGAGACCTCAGCCAAGGCTGATTTTTTTTTAAAGGTCCGTTGGACTTCGTTTTGAGATGTAGCTGATTGTAGGAGTCTTAGCCCTTGTCTATAATTCATCGCTTGTGACAAGTGGAAGAGAAAAAGATCTGCTTTGGGTGAGGTTTGCCCATGGGTCTAGCCAAAACCTAGATGGAGCCAGCCAAGATGGTTAGCAAAAGGCAATATTTGAGCTGGGTCATAAACCTTGAAAAGGCAGTCATAAATCATAATTAAGGTTTTCGTTTCCTCGGTGGTGTAACTCCTCAGAGATGGAGACTGAAACTGTTTACCAAAGCCCATTTTTTTGTCTTAGGAAAAGTGTTTAGGAAACCTGAACCGGGGTTTATTAAGCATATCTATGGGAGACAAAAGAGGGAATTGTTGGTTTCCAAGCAGCAAGCAGCATTGACAGGCTGGCCGGTGTGGTCAGAAAGGATATTTAATTTCAAAGGATAAACTACAGGATTCTTTTTTTTTTTTCTTTTTTTATCTGAAGTTAAGCTTATCTGGTATGCCTTATCTAATTTAACTCATGAGAATTGTAAATTCAGCTATATTAAGAAAACAATTTATTTTGTTTTAATTCCATTTTCTCTTTGTTTTAATAAATCTTGCTTTTGTTAGGATTACTGTTTTGTGGGTAATTTCACACAGATGTCTTCAAAGAGTCAAGAAAAATCCATAACTTTTAAAGAGAATCGCTGAAGGAAGCGGGGCGGGGGGAAACCCTCTGGAAGGCTTTTACATTCCTTTGTGGTCCTACTGGAGGGGTTTGGATTAAAGTGGTGTGTCAGGAAGTTGTCTTGCTGCAGTTGGCAGCCATAAGAGACAACACAGAAACTGAAGCAGAGATAAAGAGTTCATGTTTTTAGCCTATAGAATTTCAATTTTAAAATTTTCTGTCACGGTTGAGACGCACAAACGACATAGACCAAGTTCTTCCGTGATGAAAGTAGTAGTAGATGCCATTTATTGCCACAAATGCGTTTTTACGCAGTTTTACCAATTCATGTATCTCTTCACTATTGGTTACAAGTTACAGCAGGAACATCTCAGTGGCTAATTTTGCTATCATCAATGTTCTTCTACTCCCTTCTCTCTCACGGGTACATCCCACCTTAATATCTCCGGATACTCCTTCGCTCCCATCTTTCTCACAGGTAAACCTTAATATCTTCAAGGCTGATCTCTGTTCCCATACCCTCTGTCAGGGAATCCACGGACCTGCTGTAGCTTCCCACAATTTTCAAAGCCCTATAAAGTGTAGGACTACTATACTGAAGGGAGTAAAAGGTCCTGTCTGTGAAATGGCAGGGAGTGAGGTGGGGATGTATTCTACTTGTTTTGGACATTAAATATTTAAAATAAATTTGTTTTGAGATATATATAGTAATATGAAATATGAGGAGAAATTATCAAGTTGTCTTGGTTTCTCCTTCTTTTCCAGCTTCATAAAACAAGATGAATAAATTAGATATTTAAGAGTAGCTTGTAATTTTATAAGGTATAAGTAGTGTTTTTAGACAGCGTACATTTAGCCTGTGGAGTTCACCATGGAGGTCATATAGTTAAATATAGTGGTTCAGTTTTCAAAAAGGCTAATAACAGTGGCAGCAAAGCATGCTTAGAGAAGGGTAATCAAATCTCATGATTTAACACATAAGTGCATTACCTGTGAGCATCTGGAAACACCTTGTCCCTCTCTGTCACCTGCAAAACCTTCTGCAATTAGTAAGGTTCGTTTGGGGTATTTGTTGCATCTAATTTTCGTGAAGCATTGCTACTAGCAATTGTTAGGGATAGGACACAGACTTCTGTTTGTCATCATATTGTACCAAACCCTTGCACAGAACATTGCCCTGCTTTTCTGTGCTGCTGTGTTGAATGACACCGGCATGGTCTGAAACGAAAGAACCTGGTGATGTGGTGCTAGCTGCAAAAGCACAGAATTGCCTGATCCACCATCAAATAGAAGTGAACGTGAACGGGTTTTACATGTTACCTTGGGATTTAATTCGACTGTTTATTTTGAAAATCAGTTGTTACAGTTCATGCAAAAAGTCTCTGAATTTATAACCAGTAGTAAGATAAGAACTGAATGCATGGAAGTAAGCAATTTCTTTTCTGATAAAAAATGGAATAGTATTTTATATCTGATTTTTGCTTTAATTTTTTATTTCTGAAGTTTGGTCTAAATAGCAACTGCTGAAGTGAAAATATTTTATTTAAATGCAATGAAGAGTATAAACAGATTTGAATCAAATACGAGTTCCTTCTTTGTAAGTACAACCTATCCGAAGGAATTTAGGTGCTGTTGCTTCTTCTTTAGCAGGTTAGGAAAGAGTAACATGTTCTAACAGGTAGAAGAACATGCCGTTAATCCTTAATAAATCACAGAAAGAGACAAAGGCGGCTTCCGAGGCTGAAGGTTTGAATTATCGTGTCAGCTGGATCCTAAATGTTTTGAACGGCTTTTCCGGCAGCCTCTCCAAAGGGTAGGCCTGGGAGGGCCTGGGGCGCCCGCGGCCTGTGAGCCCCTGGGGGCCTGGGGGCTCCTCGCCGGCCCACGGGCTGTAATCCCACGTACAGCAGGGACCACGGGACGTTGCACCCGTGGTTTCAACATCTTTCTCATTTATTTTACGTTCCAGTTTAGAACTTCCGTGAACTCCGTAAAAGTCAAGGTCACATTGAAGGAGCTCTTGTGAAGGAAGGGAGGCGTTTATTTTAAATTGTCGAAGACAGAGACCTCAGTGTTGAAAATTTCCACTACTTATAGTTGCAGCTTTTTTTTTTTTTTAATTGCACTTCTTGTGCTGTTTGGAGGTAGCTGCATGCGGTGCATCTAGAAATCAGAGCAACCAAATAAATTTGATTAGCTGAATGCTGAGGAAGTCAGGAGGGTGAGATGATAGTTTCAATAGTAACACAGTTGTGAGGTTGAAGGCTCAAAGTTATAAAAAGAGATGAAAAAAAATACAGTTTTATTTTAAATGAAGGTACTACTGATCTGAAATTAATAGAACGCCTTATGACCTAGGTGACAAAGTCAGCAAAATTTAGCCTCCTGAAAGAAGGAAGGATATTCATTTTCTTCCTTAGCTCAATTTCTACTTGATCAAGGTACTGTTACAAAATACTGAAGAAAGTTCTGCAGTTAGGCTTTTGCAGTTTTGTTTTGTCTGGCTAGATAGCCACATTTATAGAAAATATGCTTCTTGCAAGAAAAATGAAAAAGTGTCTTGCACTGCAATTTTTTCTTAAGGACTCAATCTGTCAAGAAAAAAATAATTTCAAAATACACATTATTCACATTTAAAATTACAATATATATCAGACGTTGCCATTAATCATCAATTTCACTAGAATTGCAATGATATTACAAGGGTTATAATTGAAATTTATCTTTTTTTTTAGTTTTTGGGGAAAAAAATGCAGTTACTGAAGCCTTTCTCAATGAAAAACACAACTGCGTTTCTTGACTTTAAACAGATGGGGTAAAAAAGATATCTTCAGCTATTCAAATATGTCCATACGGAAGCTGAAAACATATAGATGACATTTTTCATCCAAAAAAGGCAAATAGCAGAAAAGAAAGAAAAAAAAGGTGGCTAGAGCCCTTAACTGAGATGTAGGAAATTCAGTTTCTAGTAGGACTTTAAACTAGGTACGTGTAAGTGCTGGTTAAAAAGGGTGTCCTGAGTGGAGTGCTTGTGATTTAACTCCAGCCATATGGTCACACTAATCTCACTTCATCTCCCATTGAGAGAAATGGTTAATTTTAGGGTTTAATTCACCTGACCTATTTGCGATGTCTGCTTCACAACAAGATGGATTGTTACGCTGAGCAGATTGTGTCAAGTATGAAGGGAGCGTGGAGTGATTAGCTCAGAAATAGATGTCTGCGTTTAATCCAGTTTTTCCAATCTCTCTCGCCTGTTGGAGGTTGCATTAACAAAATAACAGACTTGCTATAATACACTGGCTATATAGCTGGAGCTTCTGCAGTGTTCACCTATGGTGCTGGCCACTCCACGTGAGGTGAAGGGATCTAAGACACATTTCTACATATGTATTTCCACAAAGCATTTTGGTACCAGTAAAACAACTTTTTTTCGAAGGCGAGAGCTTTTTCAAAGAAGTTTTCTGCTCAGTGTTCATTTCCACTCTACTGTGACTGACTCCTTCCCTGAAAGGATCATAAAAGAGTTGGACTAGAAGGAGGACATAAGCGTTCAGCGGCCTTGCCAAAAGCAGAATAAACATTTCTTGATGTGGGGAGCTGAAGTTTCAAGTGTCCTCCTCTGAGCGGCCATGCTATGGAAAGAATATCGGTTTGTTTGTCAGTGTTATTTCCTGTTCTCGAGTTGCTTAATATGCTCTTGTTTTTGCAACACGGCACACAGGGAAAATAATTCTTGGTCTAGTGGCTTTACTCTTTCTTTACATCAGAAATCTGCTTTTTGCAGAAAACTAAAATCCCAACAAACACGCAGTTATGGGTTGAAAATGCCTGGTTGAATGTTTCTGCAGATTAAGGTGAAAAATGGTTTTGTCTTTAAAGAAGGTTTGCCTGTTTCCTTGTTTCCTGGCACTAACTAGCAGGAGACACTGCTGGGCAAAAGAGAACTTTAATAAAGCTTATGCTTTTTCCTTTGAAAACCAGACCTACCGCCTTCCCAGCACATTTTGGGGGTAAATCACCGCTTTCTTCCCTGAACAGGTTAGTTAACTTTTGTTTGCCGCATTTTTTTCCCAAGTAATTATACTTTAGGGGCCCTGTGTTACAACTTCTGCCTTGAATTGTTTTTATAGAGCAACTGGCAGTGCTGCTGAAAGGGGTTCCGTGGTGCTTTCCGTTCTCTGTTCTCTCCTCAAATGCTTACGCTTTCGTGAAATGTGGCCTGTTTGGCTGTTACCTACCGTAGATAAACACTATGTGCTGTCACGTGTTGGACTTTTTGCCTAATACTGAATTTATTTTTCTGTGTGAAAAGTACTAGTGAGAAAGTACAGTAGTTCTTCAAGTTGTATGAAGTAGCTGAAAGACTATTTGCAATGCGATTATTAAGTATATTCAAACCAGGAAGCACAAAGAAGGGGGAAGAGAAATGGAAGTGCAAATGTAACTGCCTTTTTTCATTTTTGTCATCCTCTCATGGTATTATGTGGATCCCCAGCCAGATGGCTACTGGCTATAAGATGTATGTGGATTCACAGGATTTTAACTCCTCTGTTGGTTTCCCATCTGTCATAAACTACGAAGCTGCAATCCAGAGACTGACATGAACGTCAGTGTCGTCTTTAGCACACGAAGCTGTTACACTCGAAGGCTGCAGAAGGAGCAGGAGCCACAGGACGGTGTCTGTTTTAACAACTGGGGAGTAAAATTTCTCGTGGTCTTGTGCTCTGAACCCCAGGTGACCGCTGTGGTGGCAGCAGCCTCAGACAGACGTTGCCTGAAAAGTCTCCCCACAAGGAGGGGGTTTATTTACTGTTGTTGGAGCTCAGCGAAGACTGTAAACCCACAATTGTCTCTGGTAGGAAATCTCATCTATAAAAATAAAATAGCAGACTATCTTCAACAGAAAGAGGTAGTAAAATTTAAAATCTCTCAGCACTGGAAAAATAGATGTAAACAGCTGGAAAAAAAAACAACCCTACAGTCTTTCTTTGCTTTAAAATGACCGGTCCAGCATTCCCTCGGTTTTTCCCTCAGCATGTGTCTTCACTTGGACAGACACATTCTGTTTCATTTAATGGAGGTGAAAAGAGTGGAAAACAGCTCAGATTTCGTGGTATACGGCAGAACAAGGCGTTGGTCACTTTGTGGGCACCCCCTGGGGCCTTGGCATCCCTGAAACAAGGAACCTTGCTCCTCAAAAGAAGCTCTGATAGTCTTGCTTTATGTCATGTCATACTCAAGAAAGCAAAATGAAAAATTAAATTAAACCTTTCTGAAACAGGCGTGAGCAAGTGAAATAGAAATAGGAGCCGAGCAGATTCTAAACCATTTTAGAATTAATTTTAGGAAGTGTATCTAGAAGAAATACATACATAAGCCTGTCAGGAAATCACTAGTATGAAGTCTTCCCAAATTTAGACTTGGTTTTCTTAATTAGTGGATTTGACTTACGTGAGAATAAAAGTTACGCCCCTGTGAGAAAATAACCACTTTCCTAAGGAATAGCTGTCTGAAATCAAGCAATCTGTTAATTCAGCTTCAAAAACTCTTATCATGAACAAATTAATCTCTCAGTTTCCACTTTGGGCTTAGTTTTGCAGGACAAGTTGCACATAAGAGGATCTTGAAGTGATAGACGGTGCTTCGGGTGGTTTCCAGTCCTTGGTGCAGTAGCCCAGAGTTAAACGCCTCATTCAGCATCAAGCGGCACAACTGGAGTCGTTCTGGGCAGGTGCTTCAGCAGCACAGTGGAATCCAGGTCTTCTGCCTGTGTTGAACATGATGTGACAAGATATTGATTGGAAAAGCCGCCAGATCTCTCGGATTTTATTTTATTTCCTCTCCTGCAGAATATTATATTGCGAAGCCAAGCTTCAAGTCAGCAGGCTTGCCCTTTGTTGTGACACCATGATGTTGTGATACTCTTGCAGTTGGCTTTCTTTGGGTTAGGCAGAGGAGATTTTTGCAGAAATCACAAGAGGGGGCTGTATTTCATGAATGGCATTTTCTGAAATTTATGTTAGGTTGACGGTAGGATTAGTTAATTTTGCTGGGTTTTACCTTCTGTTGGTAGCCACAGGGCTGGCGCGCTGTTCAGTCATGTCCTGCACTTCCATGAATTTCCATCACCCTGTAGGGCTGTCAGAACTCGGGCTCATTCATCTGCGTTCAGGGTAACGGAGGAAAATAAAACAGCCAGATGTTGGCAGTAGACTAAGTTAAGTAATCTGAAAAACGAAATCCTGCTTCTGCTGATGAAATTATTAGTTCTGTGTTTCTGTGTCTGAAGGAAATGGCTGACAACGGCATGGTCCTGTTGCCTGTAATAAACCTCAGCCCCAGATAACGATACAGCAGGAAGAGCTCTTGAGCGCTCAGGAAGTAATTTCCTCCCTAAAGGGCCTTTGTAATCTGCCCTATGTCATCGCCATCATCATCAGTGCTTGAAGAAATAGGTTTCAGGTGCACCTGCCAGAGGAGAGGCAAAACATAATATTTCAAGTGAGAAGTATGGTAACCTTGCAGAGCTGCGGAGAGCTCCTTTGTGTCTCTGGCCTGTAGCTCTAGCATATGCCATGGATGGGCATATGAGTGTATCAGCGAACCATTGGTCAAAGTTAAAAGTTTCCCGTAGGAGGAATACTGAGCAGATATAAAATGCAAGAACCATTCTGATGCGAGATGGATTTTTGGTATCAAAAAAGTGTATAATTCAATTCACCCACAACTACTCCTGGAAAAGCCTTGAGAATAATTCTCTATGTTAAAAAATAAAGACATATTGTAAGTTGGCTTCAGGTGAGAGGTGAGAAGTAAGAGTTGGAAGCGTCTGAAAGTTATAGGTAGTAGAAAATGTACCAAAAGGAATCGCACTGGAGATCACAGCAAGATCTTTAAAAGAAACAGCTCAACAAATGTGAGACGCCAGTCCAAGGTAGCAGGTATGCTAGAGGGAAAAAATTCTGTGCCAAAAAAGCCTGTTTGCCAACCTCCCCCAAACCATCAGCCGTACCAAGAGCTGGTTAGAAAACAAAGCGATATATTCTGCCCGTCCTAACTGGTGTGTCTTTTAAACAACTTAAAGGAAGGAAATGCTAACCTGCAATGGTAGGGCAAAGTTTTATTCACGTCAGCTGTTATCAGGTTTGCTGCGAACCTGGTGTTATCTGAAGTAATGGCAACTTATTGTCGTCGCCTGACCTGTTTCTTTGGAATTTTTTTTTTTAGTAATATTTTGGCTTTTAAAGTTTCTCTTTGTAAAGTTTGTGGGTTTGAAACTTACTTTTATCATTTTCCCAGTTTTTATTTATAAACTCTTGCAGCAAAGATAAAAAGAAAAGGGTCATGATTATACTCAGCTCTTTTCCACTTCAGGATTTGTTTAGTTTTGAATCCTGTTGTTTATTGCTGTACGCTGGTTTTCATGAAAACTGCTGTTCTCGCATGTCTGTAAACTGTCCTCTAGGCAAGCGTCGTCCTTGCGCAGGCATGCACGTCTGCGGGGGGAGCTGAGTGCGATCTGAAGTAAGAAAGTGCAAACAAAATTACTTACCTGCTTTTGAGGTATAAAAACCCCCTGAAATGTCAATGGAGAAAGAAATCAAAAAGAACCTTCAAAGGGGATGGGGATTAAGGCTTCGCTAAGGAGTGATGATGGACTTGGTTTGGGGCAGGATGAGAGGAAAGCTTTCTTGGAATGCATCTAATTAGTGAGTTTGGGTACTGCCTATGAAGGAGAGAGCATACCCTCCAAATAGACTTCAGAGTGTACTTTTAAGACTGATGTCTCTGCCCAGCCTAGGAAATGCGTTCTCTAAACAACAGAGAGAAGAAAACCAAGTGAGGTGAGGACCTGGGGAGAGGCTTCCAGTTCTACAAGACATTATTCTGCCTGTTGCTCTTGTTTTGATGAACTGTCCCACAGCTGGGGGAGCATTGCATGAAACTTTCAGGTCCATTATTTCTGACATTCGCCTTGAATTTCAGAGGCAGGATCTAAAGCTCAGTTTTTACAATTTGATCCTCTCCCTGCCTTAAAGTTTCTTTTGATTAATGCTGTAAGAGCCGGTAAGCTTTGGCAGTGTTTATCTTTGGCTCATCTTACCTGCATTACAGATCTATGTATTTTAACTCTGTACGTTCTGAGCCTGTTTCTGAAAGTTTCCAAGGGTGAGCCCAGACATTTTGGGCTTCAAGGAGCTGCGGTTTGGAAACCTTAGTTGGTTCAGAATTGCGCTTGTTTTCTTTATATAGTATCGGCTTTCTCTGAGATGACTGCTGACAAGAAAAAGCCTCTGGGCTGACATTGCTCGTGGTCTGACTTCTGGAGGAAAGTGGTCACGCCTGCATAACACACCGACTTTCAAATAATTCAATATCTGAGCAGTTTTAGAAGTTGTGCAGTTGTGCTTTTATTTATAGAGAGGGAGAGGCCAAAGAGGATACCTTTGAAAGAAACAAGTTCAGGCAGTCTTCGTTTTTGTTACGGAGCAACAAAAATTGATTCAGCTGCCTTTTGTCAATAAAAGTGCAGCCTGGTGGAGGAACAGTTTTTCCAAACATCTAAGGTTCGAGCCCTGTTGCTGGCAGCAGAATCACAATTTGTACTTTAAAGATACTGTCAGGGGTGTGTGGTTCAGAGAAAAAGAAGAAATAAGTTTGGAATCTCATGTTACATTGCAAAAAAGTCAACATCAACTCCTTATTTTACTATATAGCTTCAATAATCTGCAATGAATTTACCTTTTTTTGTGTGATTTGGCTCTTTTCCATATATTCCTAGTTATTTGACCTGAAAAATGTATCTCTTTTTCTTATTTTTTAGTATTAAACTGACTTTATGTGGAATTATGTTCCCTGCTAATATACCACGAAAAATCATTTATTCATTTATGTAATCATACGTTATTTATTGTACCTTACTTACTGACAGAGGAATGTATTGCATCGGTTCAGCTGAGCCTTACAAAATAACCAAGCTCCTTAACTTTCCGAACAGAAAGGAAGATGATGATCAAAAGCTTGCTTTCAGACAAAGAGCTACTCTTCTCATTAACGTTTCGTAGCATTTTCAAAAACGTCTTCCACCTCTTGCTTTTATTAGAGTTGCAGAATCAAAGTGGCATCTATTTATCATCCAAACGGAAATTCCAGCCCTCACCGTCCGCCTTCTTTGGCCGTGATTTTTCCATGTTTATGACCAAGCGAGCGTTGCAGCCTGTCAGGATGCATAGCTGCGTTAATCATCTCGGCTCCCTACAGCCAAGCCAGTGGACGAGAAATGTCTATTTGCTAAGCGCTTGTCTACATGGGGGAATAGCTCAGACTGCTCATTAGGTGTTAACTCCTTCTGTGGAGTCTCCTCGAGCATCTTCCCATGCTTTAGCTTTAGGCTGCTTTGGAAAGTACGGAATTTGGTAGTGGGTGTATTTAAAGCCCAGAAAGCCTGTATGAGCGTGCAGCGGGGGTTCAGAACATGATCCTGTCTCCACGTGTCGCTTAATCTTCTGTAACTGACCCTTTTCATGCTCTTAGTCTGTGGCAAATGGAAGGTAAAACGTGTTAGTTCAAGCCTCTTAAGGCATGTGTGTGTGATTTGCTTGTGTGTCCATGCATCTGTGCGCTCATACAGGCGAGCCAGAGCATCGCTAGTAGCGATTTGGGTGCTAGTATTATTTTTGATAAATCCCCAAATAAGCAAATCTGAAGAGAAGTCTCTATTTTTCAGCCATGGTAGGGGACAAGAAATGTGTAGGATGATCTTCTACACCTCATATGAGCAATCCATTATTTAGTGATGTTGAAGTTAGTCGTGCTGGACCATCTTTCATATAGAAAATTTCTTCAAACAAAGATGAGTAGTCTTCTGGAGATGAACAACTTAAAGGCTGCTTAATACTAGTGTATCATCATCCTGGAAATAAGGGGCTTTGTTACTATGGCAGCTAAATCTTACCTTCTTGGGAAAGGTACATCACTTCGCAAGAACTGTATTTTTAAAGCAAATGATACCAGTGCTATCTCCATTGTGGAAACTCTTTATTTAGTGTAGCTTAATTTCATTAAGTAAGCCTTAGCCAAACCACACTAAACTCTTTTTAATTGAAATTGCCTTCGTTCAGAAGTTTGCTAAATGCCTGAACAGTGTATGCGTTTCCAGTGGTGGTATTTTCTCACATAAACAAAAACTTGTGAGGTTCTGGATATTCGCGTGTAACTGTTAATTTTGTTATAAAATAAAACATAAACAAAAAAAACCCACCTCCATGTATTTCATACCTATTAAAATCCAAATATTAAGGAAAATACTGTCTATTTTAAAAGATTAATGTGGAACCTGTATACATGAAAAACTGTGTTGAGACAAATCTTTAGTAGAAACTGTATGATGTGCTTCAGGTTCCTTAGCACATGATCTGGAGTAAAACATGATGACCAAGAAAAAAGTAGTCAAGTGAAAGAAGTTGGTGTAGCTACATTTCTAGTAACAGGTTTAGCTCTTTGCTTTCAGCCCTTTCAACTATATTGCTTCCTTTGGCAGTTGTGCCTTTCTCTTTTCCAAACTTACTTTGCTAGATAAAGTTTTATTCAGTGATTTCTGCCAGCGGGAACAAAGGATAATTTCCTTCCAATTTTTAGGATGGCATTTGCTATTGTCTGTGAAATTCCAGACTGGGGTTGGCTGGAGGGCTGGCAGAATACAGGATTATATTTCAGTCCTGTGCATATATTTCTGTTAGGTAGCAAACAAAACCACCTTGACAGCCTTTTTTTTGGGTGTATGGCTATTATTCCGTTTTTCTCAGCAGCTGTTGTTGATGCATCATCTCAGGTTTTGTTAAACTCTGTTTGCACTGACACTTTCTTAGAAAGTCTCTTTTGGGATGGAGTGTCAACATTTGTGTCAAGTTCTCTCTAGCAGAATGAGTTAATCAAACAAGAATGTCCAGATTTGGTTTTCAAAGAAAAAGAGAGTTCTGTTATTCGTCCACTGATGATTCAGAATGCCTGAGCTTATAATTCAAGTATCACATGCCTTCCTTAGCCTCGGTGAAGGACACGTATTTAATAATTTTGAATGAAATACAATACAAATTAAGTAAATGCAACGTCAGGGATAGAAGTAGAGCTTACATGTATGTATGTGTAGTAAAAGTATTCTTGGGGCCTTTAATTCCGTACTGCCCTTGGCTCTGATTTCTGCAGTGGCTCAATGCCATCTTGGAATGGCACAAGGTAGTAGCAAAAGCTTGCTTGTATTCTGCATACTGAAGTTGGAAAAAAAATTAAATTGCAGAGGGAAAGAAGCAGAACACTACAGTTTTGTATTCATGTAGTCTTGCTTTCTGTCTGTGCTGCTACAGCACATTACGGAGCTATGCAGAGCCTCACTCTAAAAGTTGCACGATGTCAAGGTTACAAAACTCGCAGTCGGGAAGTGCAAAAGGTGGGGTTGTGCATAACAGCAAAATTATTTCATTTGCACATGTGAATTATTTAGGATAATTAGGCTAGTAGAGTGTGTACCTTAATCTAACAGTGAAACGAAGCTATTTTCATTAGGAATGACACACATTCAACATCCAAAAATCTTCTGTAGTTTAATAACTTCCAAAATGACAGCATTGCAGCGTGAACTCATCTCTTAATGCAAAAAGGCACACTGAAGAATTCGGTAACTTTTATTAATCTATGGTCTGATTTTCTGAGTTCGGTTTAATTAACAAAGAAATTTTGCCTATTTTAGCTACATGCCTTTGTTGCATCTTTTCAGCATCACTAACGTTATTGAACGCCTCCCTGTGTTTTTAATTGTGAGCATATGGAGGAGTAGTCAGCAGTTGAAAGTTTACTCCAAAACCCTGGAAAGTCAGCAGAAAGGCATTTGTTGTTTTTGGTGGATTGGGATTCAGTCCAGAAGAAATACCTAATGATACCAAAATCCTTGCTTATTCTTAAACATTTGAAAATGAGTTTGTATGCAAAACCTGTATTTCTGATAACCTGCGCTCTTGAAAAACAGAGTCTCCTGCTACCAGATGCCCAGATAATCCTTAGGTTATACGGGTTAATATTGCATGCTCCAAGAGGCAAGTGAATTGTAAGCAAAATATGGGATTATTCTTGCCAAAAGCTTTGTCCTCACCCTTACAGCTACTCCCCACATTTCTGGATTGTTGGATCTGGAAGGCAGACCTGAAGTTACACTTTCTCTTGGTTTTGCCCCCCATGCATGACCTTCACTGCTGCTCAGTCTAAACATTTGCACATGCACTTCCCATATGTAAAAACAGGGCAGTTGTCACTTCTGCTCTCAGTTGTTCTAGGAGGAGAAGACTAAAGAGTTTACCCTCCCACTAACCTGGTGATGAAAGATATGTTTTAACAGCAGTTTAAATTGTAAACTGTAAACCTGCAGAACTTCAGAGTGCAACAAAGACCGGTATAAAGTCCAAGGAGCCAAACTATGCATTAACTCGTAGATTTGCAATCTGGATTTTAATAGGAAGCTCCTATTTAATACGAGAACAAAGCACTAAACATTTGGAACTACTTGTACTGCTTATATATACAGTTTTATGCTTACTATAAAAAGTTAAACTTTAAGATAAATACTAGAGCCCATATTATAATGTGCATGTAAATATGAAGCTAAGTCTGTGTCCACGTTTCCTAACTGCCCAAACTCAGCCAGTCTCACAGCATGGAAGCCACAAAAAACTAGGACTGAGCCTAGCTTCTCCCTCCTGTTAAGCCTGAAATCTTTTCACCGTGTAGCGTGGAAGAAATAATAGAAGCCCCAGGGATGCGGGACTGAAAGGCAGAAACTAGCAGCTGAGCAGTGGCAAGGATCAACTTCTTAAACTATCTTTCCATTGCGATTAAGTGCATACCAAATCTCAGCCAAATGGTGGCTAATAGCAGGGGTGAAGTTTAACCTGTTCGACTTTGTGCTGAAAGGGCCAAGCACCACAGGTAGCCTCACTTACTGCGAAGTACGAAGGGAAGATGTAACAAGCTACTGCTTGTCAGCTCTTAATTAGCAGCTCCCATCAGAGCAGCAGCACCCAACTGCAGCACCGTCTGCTTCAGTGTAAAGTCCAATTCATCAGCTACATTTTCAGAAGCATCCTATTTTCCTTGGATGGTGGCATTTAACAGCTAAAGTGTGACAAGGTTTGACTACCTTTCAGTTGTTTCTGTCTGTAGGGACAGTTTCTAGCTAAACTTAGTACTGGATAGTATCTGTTAAATTGGATGCAAACAGCAGGTCAGGAGGTTCCTTGGGCTAAATCCCTAGACATGCAAGATATTTTTTGTTTGTTTTGTTTTGACTTGCAGTGCGGATTTCCATATCCACTGCTGTTGCAACAGACAGCTGTAGAGCATTTGATTTGGCCAAGTGTGTGTCTAAGGACCAGTAGTAGCCTCGCTGTTTTGACAGTAAGCCTGGTTTGCTGCTGCGGTAACATTGCCACCGCATGGCAACACACGCTTTGCTGTGGGCTCGGAGAAGATAAGCCATGCTGTGTGTATTCACAAGATAAAGCGCAGTTTGTTAAGTGCACTTGTTCACCGTTCCTCTTCCTGCGTAATATTAACTCTCGGGGAAAGTTGCCTACAATAAAGTGGTGTATTTTTTGAAATGTTGTACATCGTACATTCAAGAGGGATTTATAATGCATAGTAAAACCTTACTCAGATTGCACCGAGGAACAGCTAGAGAGTTGAAAATTGAGAAGATAAATTATTTGCTTTGGGCCCTGTGTGAGTGAGCATGTGATGGAAGTGTGTGAGCTGGCATGTCAGCCACGCAAAACTTCCTGTATTAGGAGAATCCTTCTTACATTCTGCAGGTCCCATGGATGTCTACAAAACCTAAGACACATCCTGCTGGATTTTTTTCTTGGAGTTTTAGCCACCTTCTGTTTGCCAGTCTTTCTCTAAGAAGCTGCATCCTACCATAAACCTGCTAGCAAAATGTGACAGGAATGGCACGAAGCAAATAATTTTGTATGGACAAGGAAAATCGTAGCTAAACAAGCATGGTGGCCAGCAAATCACAAGTGGGAAGTTGGTGTTTACTTCAGCTTTTAGTTTTTCTTTCCAGGATGTTGAAATGAATGCTATAAAGAAAGAGGGGAATGAGACGCATCTTCAAGCGTTTATATGTGAATACACATTTCAGTACTGTGGTTTTAAAGAGCCTCTGGAGTTCTAACATCTTTAAAACACTGTACGGATGAATTAGCCTCTTTTGGTATTTAACCTCGAAGCCATAGATTCTTACACATGCTCACACACACTGCATGTTTATGCTTCTTCTCGTGTGTGTGTGTCTCTGTGTGTGTGTGTCTTTGCACCCACATATAAGCAAATAATCAGGAGTGATAAATATAAATTTAAGAATCTGATATGTCTCCCATTAAACTTTCAGCTATTGTTTGCATGAATAAGTTGTGCATGTTGAAGCACTGTGAGCATTTTCTGTTGCTTGGAAGTAGCACTCCAAAGCATTTTATGAACTATTAACAGTCTGATACAAGTTATTTTTAGGATTTTATAATAATTTAGAAAACTGCTTATATTTTTGCAGGAATGCAGGGAGTAGACTACTGTCGTTAGTTTTACCATGGAGGAAGAGTGACTGCAATGAACAGCAAGAAATATGCCACAATCTTTTAATCTTTTTCTTTAATGCAAAAAGGCTCTATATTTCTTCTACACCATGCAATTAAAAGATTAAAATAATGCTAAAGTGGTCCAGGAATTGTGGAAAAAAAAATACCTATTTTTGTATTTTCAGGAGTGTGGTGTGTAAGAACTGCTGTTTCAATGGTGCAGTGTCAACTCTTAAGTTTAACAAAAGTGCCCTTAAATAGTAAACCAAAGCTATAAAAATGAAGTGTATATTCTTTGGAGGGAGAATACCTGCTGAAATTATTGTACCCTGCAAAATTGTGTGATTGCTGTGTCCCATGTGTACGAATTGTTACTGCTTTTATTTCCAAACAAGCAGGAGGGAAGAGCATGGCTGTTCCTGTGTGAGCAATGGTGGGGAGCAGGGTCCAGCGCAGAGGGAGCAGTTTGGGCGGGCATCCGCAGCAGCTGCGCTTTGGGGGGGTTACTTCAGAACAGGTTCCCCCGATCCCTTGGAGTGATCTCCCTGTAGTGGCTGTGGCCTGCGAGGTGTGTGCCTGTACCATGGGTTGGGGTTAGTCATAGAATCATAGGATCATTCCGGTTTGAAGAGACCGTCAGGATCATCGAGTCCAACCATAACCTAACTCTAGCACTAAACCATGTCCCTAAGAACCTTGTCTATGTGCCTTTTAAACCCCTCCATTGATGGTGACTCCACCACTGCCCTGGGCAGCCGTGGCACAGGGCATAGCATTTGCATGCTCCAAGCCCACGAAGCGTGGTAAGGATGGGGCAGAGGGATGCTCAGGAGTTCCAGTGTCCAGCACAGAGCCACAAAGATGATGGAGCGGAGCATCTCCCTTATGAGAAAAGGTTGAGGGAGCTGGGTCTCTTCAGTTTGGAGGAGACTGAGGGGTGACCTCATTAATGTTTATAAATATGTAAAGGGTGAGTGTCACGAGGATGGAGCCAGGCTCTTCTCAGTGACAATCAATGATAGGGCAAGGGGCAATGGGTATAAACTGGATCACAAGAGGTTCCACTTAAATATGAGAAGAAACTTCTTCACAGTGAGGGTGACAGAGCGTGGCCCAGGCTGCCCAGAGAGGTTGTGGAGTCTCCTTCTCTGCAGACATTCAAAACCCATCTGAACACCTTCCTGTGTAACCTCATCTGGGTGTTCCTGCTCTGGCAGGGGGACTGGACTGGATGAGCTTTTGAGGTCTCTTCCAAGCCCTGACATTCTGTGATTCTGTGATTCATTCCAAAGGAAATGTGGAACCCTTAGGGCCTTTGCCAGGAGTCACCTTCCTGTGCCCGCTGGCGGCCATGGAGGTGCAGCTCTGCAACCACAGGGCTTCAGGAACCCATAATTACAGCTTCACTCTCGCTATCTCAGACATGGACTTTCTCTCCCTCTCTGGAGAAACAAGAGGGAATTCCTGGCCCCAGAGGTCAGCCTTTGCTCCAGCTGCACAGCAGGGACCGTGCTGAGCTGGCAGATGGGTTCCCCAGGGCGCTGCCCTGTGCCCTTGGGCCTGGGCGTCCCAGGGGTGTGAGGGAAAACCACCTCGTTCCCTGTGCCAGGCACGCCGAGCGCAGCTTTCATGTGGGCAGCCATATGCCAGGCTGCCAAAAATAACGGTTATTTTTAAAGTACTTGGGATAGCAGGACACACTCGTTTATTACAAAATAAACTGAGAACTGGTGTGTCGGTTCACACTGTTACAGGGTTGAGAAGGATGAGTGTTTCCTCCTTAATCCTCACATGTGGACACGGTTCTGTGTAAGAGGGCTCTGTGTCCAGCCTGTCGACTGCTATATTGGCTGACAGCTGTTAAAGCAGATACTTTGTATAGAGCTAGAATAAAAAGAACAATATCACTTTTAGTCAATTTTGCATTAGGAACGGATTTTTATGCTAAGATAGTAGGATTGTAAAGATTGTAATGTTAGCGTCTAATCCCTCTTTGTATTTTACAGGTCTGTTTTCCTTAAAAGTTAAATTCTACGAATAATCATATATTTATAATTTTTTACTTGTAACATCCCCGTGTTCTGTGGGGTGAAGGCAAAGGAGCTGACAGGGTGCAGGGTCTCTCCCCACTATTCCCAACAGGGACTTTCTTTCTCTGAACCATTCTTAGGTGATGCTATCTACTGCTGTCACTCTCAGCTGTATGACTGTCACATTCCCTCTTATCCTTCCCTCAAAAATGTATTCTTGGACTTTCTTTTTCTGGAAGATCCATCCAGTTGCCCTTGCTTTAAATCCCAATGGGAAGAGATTTCTGAAGCAGAAATGTGGGGTCGATGTGTGACCACCCTGTGTCCCCACCAGTGCTGCCCTGTTCTGCCCTTCCCTGCTATCTCCAGCAGCCAGAGGTGCCTCACGCATGAGATACAATTGCACATATCACTTCACATCATCTTTTTTCTTTTTTTTTTTTAAAGGGGCTACGTAATGTTAAGTATAATGCTGTTAAATAATTTCTTCTTTATAAGAGAATGTTGCACTTTATTTCATTACAGCTGTAGAGTGAGTGAGAGTTGCTGAGCTAATACCAGATCTGAAACGTGACAGTCCCCTTAGATGAATACCTGTAGGTCCTATGGACTTGGAAATTGTATTGCTGCAACTGGTGGAGTGCTTGGATCTATTGAATGTTTGTGAATTTGAGAGGAGGGACGCCTTTAATACTTCAATTCCCATCTTTAACATTGCACAGATGGTGTAGTGTTCTTGCATTTTTTATATTATTTTGGGTTACTGAAACAAATATTGTGCTGGTTACAAGTATCCGCGTGCATACCACAGAGTTCATTTTGAGGACAGAGCTCTAAAAATCATAGACCTTGGCAGCAGTCATAAGTCAGTCATTTTTTTCATTGAGAAAGTGATGGCACTGGAAGAAAGTTATTTAGTGATCAAAATGCATCGTTAAGCTTTTAAAAAGGGATTCTGTGCCTGTAGGAGAGCTGTAGGCGATTTATGGCTTATCTGTATTCATTGCCTTGAGATTTTGGAAAATTTGTAAACAAAGCCAGATTGCTCATTATGTTCCCATTCAGGGTTGGTTAGATGGGTAAATGCCATCAGAAGCACTTTGGTCTTGTTGGGTTTTAGTATATTACAGGAAATGGAATTGCTCCAAAATGTTTCTTTAAATATTTATCATCCATGAAAATATACTTGCAGTTTCTGCTCATGTAATTGATTTTTGGAATAATTGTAAATAATAAAAATATGAAAGTAGTACTCTGAGAGCTATATTGTGTCCAGATTTTTCTGTGTGTCAGAGTTCATGCTTACACCGTGTGGTGTCTTCAAGCACTGCTCACCCTTTTTAAGGTTTTGGACAGTGCAGGAGGCTGGGGAAGCTTTAGGCTGGGGTAGCTTCTGCTTTTTAGCAAATTTTAGGGAACTAAGATGTGAACCAAGCGACTTTTTGTAAGCAGTTTGATAAGTTGTTTGCTATTGATATGATAATTTTTACTGCTCACCTTTTTGTCTTCTGTATAGATGTGATGTGAAAGGGGTTCTTGTAAACTACTTTTTTTTTGCTTTTTACTGCTCTCTAAGCATAAGAAAATGCGCTGCTATATACAGATTTAACTGCTGTAGGTTAACACAATTTTCCTTGTAATCATAGTTATTGCAATATGATCATAATGTTCTCCATTTCATAATTCATGATTAACTTTTCGGTGTATTTTTTTTTTATTTATCGGTTGCAGCTGACCAAGTAAACAGGTCATGGCACGCTTAACGAAGAGACGACAGGCAGATACAAAGGCTATCCAGCATCTTTGGGCAGCTATAGAAATAATCCGGAACCAGAAGCAAATTGCTAACATTGACCGTATTACAAAGTAAGTGATCTGTTCCAAAAAAAGTCTTGATGAGGGGGAAGGTTGATGCTATTAAAAGCCCTGGGAAACAGACAGTAAATGTTGTGAGAGACTGTGAAACAGTTACATGCACTTCTGTGTTACTAATTATCTAATTATAAAAAAACCTTATGGAACTCAGCACCTGAAGATCCTCAAGTGAGGTTTAAGCTGTTGAATTGAGATCTTGCTCACTTTGCATTTGTTTTGTACAGGCATTTTTAGGAAACATGTAGTATTTATAGTACTTGAACTAAATTTAGCATATCAGGGTTATGCTCACTTAGTAGCTTGGTCAAAATACATGAAGTGGATGTAACAGTTAAGGAGAAAATGGCAATAAAATCTCTAAATAATCTAATTCTTCAGGAAAATGTGATAGGCCAGGAGGGAACTCTTTTCTAGAAGGCATAGTTAAACCTGAAATGTTAGGTAGCTCAAACAAGCCATATTTCCTGAGATGAGCATAGGATGCTTTTAAATAAACAAATGAAATTATTACCACTTATGCCTAATACTATTGTTAATATTAAAATATTCTTCTAAATATATTAGGTGCTGTATACATGGAGAAATAGATATTCTTTGTTCTATGGAGCTTGCAGTGTGTGAAAAGGTCTACAATATTAAAATACTTTTAAGATAACTTGGAGTAGTCACTGTAATAAAAACCGAAGGAGGTTTTGTACCCCTCTCTGCTTTGTCTGCATTTCCAGGCCAGCATGTACGTCACATTTGTCAAAGTAATCAATCTGAATAATTTAAAAGAGCAAAAGTAACCAGTTGGCAGCTCTTCAGTTGCCATAACCCATGTGAACTGATAATGAGGGCAGAGACTACTAAGGGGGAGAGTTATAAACAATGCAGTTACTAACGAAGTGAACAGCATCCTAACATGGTCCATTGACAGAGTTTGGAAGGTCTGGGATAGAAGTGACAGGCAAAACTGGCTTCATAAGTGGAAGATGTCTAACAGTTCAGGTTCTCCAAACATAGTGAACAATAAACAGGAAAAGGAAAAAAAAATTATGTCCCCAATGAATTTGTGTGTACCTTACTCATACAATGAAGAAAAATGCACTATTAAACCAAAAAGCACCTTCCTGTTCCAAGCAGGCTTGAGAGGGAGATTGTAATTTCATTTTTGAGCTTTGTGATGGGCTGGACACCAGGTGCTCACCAAAGCAGGTTTGACTTGGGGAAGATTAATTTAATTTATTGTCAATCAAATCTGAGTAGGATAATGAAGAAATAAAAATAAAATCTTAAAATACCTTTCCCTCACCTCCATTCTTCCCAGGCTCGACTTTACTCCCGAATTCTCTACCCCCTCCCCCCAGCAGCACAGGGGGGTGAGGAATGGGGGTTGTGGTCAGTTCATTACATGTTGTCTCTGCAGCTTCTTCCTCCTCAAGGGAAGGACTCCTCACCTCTTCCCCGGCTCCATCACGGGGTTCCTCCCACGGGAGACAGACCTTCACAAGCTTCACAATGCGAGTCCTTCCCACAGCCTACCGTTCTTTATGGACTGCTCTAGCCTGGGTCCCTTCCATGGGGTGAAGTCCTTCAGGCATCCCCCTGCTCCGGGATGGGGTCCTCCCCGGGCTACAGGTGGAGATCTGCTCCACCATGGACCTCCCTGGGCTGCAGGTGGATCTCTGCTCCACCATGGACCTCCCCGGGCTGCAGGTGGATCTCTGCTCCACCATGGACCTCCCCGGGCTGCAGGTGGATCTCTGCTCCACCATGGACCTCCCTGGGCTGCAGGTGGATCTCTGCTCCATCGTGCATCTCCCTGGGCTGCAGGGCACTGCTGGCCTCACCATGGTCTGCACCACAGGCTGCAGGGGCATCTCTTGTTCTGGTGCCTGGAGCACCTCCTCCCCTCCTTCACTGGCCTTGGTGTCTGCAGAGTTGTTTCTCTCATGTGTTCTCACTCCTCTCTTCTGCTGCTGGCGCTGTGCAGATTTTTTTCCCCTTAAATATGTTATCCCAGAGGTGCTGCCATCATCACTGCTGGGCCCGGCCTTGCCCAGCAGCAGGTCCATCTTGGAGCTGGCTTGAACTGGCTCCATCGGGCATGGGGGAAACTTCTAGCAACTTCTCCCAGAAGCCACCCCTGCAGTAACCCTGCTACCAAAACCTTGCCGTGTAAACCCAATACAAGGTTGCACTTGAGTTTCAGAATCCTTTAAAGTGTATATATTTGCATCATGTCACCAAGGAGACAAGTGGGTAAACTAGAGCTATACACTTTCCATTTTAATGTTTCTAATTACTTACTCCATTCCATATATTACCTGAGTTTGTTAGCTGTTTATGCTCTTTTTATATGTAATACAGGTAGACAGGCACGTCAAGCTGAGGCTTCATCCCACTCTATGAGATGCCTATTTTAAGATAGTGCAAATAACATTTAGCTGTGTAAAGTTAGGTTTAGACAAATTGTATTGTTACAAACAAGGTTGAGAAAACAAGCAATTAAATACTAGAAAAAATAAATATTGCTCTTGGTAACTGAAGAGTAGTTTCATTTTTTAAAAAACAGTCTAGATCCAGATTGCGTGACTCATCTCTAATCAGAAGAAAAAATAGGTGACTAAACAAAAATCCAAGCAGTCTTGGTACTTTGAGAAAGATGAGCAAGGTGTTAGTGGTGAAGGGTAATCTAAAAACTGCTTGGACATTGTAAATACTCCACGTGCACATCAGTGACAAGAGTGATGAACACTGATCTAGTTTCTATTAGATGATATTTTGAAGGTGATAACTTTTGACGAGGAAAAGCTAAAGATCTTTGAGTTGCTTTAAAGTACTAGTCTGATGAGTAAACACAGATGACTTAGTAAATGAGCATGCATATTGCATAATATTCAAACTAAAGTTCTGAAATAAGCAGGGCATCAGAATATCTCTTCTGATGAAAACTGAACAGTTGATGTATTCTTCCAAGCTCAAAGGTCGTTTGGTCAAGTACAACTGCAATTCCTTAAAAGATAAATTGGTGTCTAGGCACATAGGCAAATGTATAGATAATTAAAAAGCAAAACCAAACAGTGGTCAAAAGTGAAAGTTATGACCATATATACAAATGTGTGCTGTCAGAGAACTTCACAAGTTGAAAAGACCGTTCATTATTTGATTTTTGATTTTATTTTATTTTCGCCATAGTTTGAGGGTTCGTTTGTTGCTGGAGACAAGTTGTCCTGTATATTTTGTGACTTGTTAGTCCAAACACCTTCATAGCAGAATCTCTGTTGCTGCTATCTTCATCGCATGGTTTGCTACTTTTAGGCAAATCTATTTGCTGGCTTTTCTCCTAACCAGCAGCTCAGCATGGTTGTCTCCCTTTTCCTAACATATTCCTGTTGATGTCATTTACATCTTGCTTTTCTTAGTCTTCTGGTGCTGAGTAGAAGCCACTGTACGTACCAAGGACTATTTACTTTTTATGACCAGGGAGGAAACGTTGGTAATGTAAAAAGAGAATTAATTGTTTATGAGCTGTTTCAACTCAATATGTAAAGAAGACAAATTTATATAACACATAGAAATATGTGTACTTTTTGTGCGATCGTTAAAAAATATCTGGCATAAAGAAAGACTTCCAGAAGATACTGGCAATGGAAAGTATGCAGAAAAATCTATAGAATTAGCCACACGTTTTCTGTGGAGAACATAAGAGTAGGAGGATGGTGTAGGAGGAGCCAAGAGTACTAGAAGGTACTTCTAATATTATCAGGAAAAACCTGTAGGAAAATACTCCCTTTAATTAAAAGTAGACTAAATCAAGTACGATTTGCTTTTTAAATTGATGAGGGGAAAAAGCAAGAATAGAAAAATGCGTTATTAGAACGTGATTGAAAACTGCCTTACATTGAGGAAAGAGTCTCTTAGAAAATTTGAATACACATGTTAGAGCCTTTAAGAAATTAGTCAGTAAGCTTAGTGAACAAATGGCAATTATTATAGAAAATTTATTGCATGCAGAGAAGTATTAGGAACACGACAAAGGTGTCTATTTTTGAGAGAAATAAAAATGTGTGGAAAGATGGCAAAAATATGACACTGTTAATTGGAGTATTTTGTAAATGCTTAAATAAAGGCTTTGGTAGGGAAGAGACAGCACTGCACAGACTTTATGTCTCAAAAAAAATCAACAAATCGTTATATGAAAGGGAATCTTCCATTTTAGTGATTATATGTGGGGGTACATTATAGTTGGAAAGGTCCTTTCCAGTGGTTGGAGATAAGTATTCTTTGGACTAAAAACCAATGCTAACAAGAAGTAACAAGATAGTTAATTTAAAGGAATTAGTACTAAAAGTGCAAACTGCCTTTTAAAGAGAACTTAAAAATAGATATTTTAAGTTCCTGTCTTTGTACATGGGCTTCAGTGTGCTCACTGCATTTTTATTTAACAGTGAAGCTCATTTGAAGGCAGTGGTGACATTTCTGTAAAGGAATGCAAAATAAATATTCTCACCCAGTTTATATTGTCATAGTGTATCTCAAGTCAATGAATTACAGTCATTTAAAATCTAACTGCTAGGAATATCTAACATTTCTAAACTACTAAATTGCTTAATAACGAAATTATATTTCTAAGAGGTATTTATCAAGAAATATGACTTATTTTTCCGTCCAGACTTGATGTTGGGATAATTTGACCCTAATATGTCAATCATTTAGATTAGTATTATTGGTATTAGTTATGCTGTAAACAGTAGTGGAGAAGTGACTTCCCATATCTTGTGAATTCTCTGTCAAGAGTGCAGCTTGATAAATTGCTCATACCTAAAATTGTGTTAAAATTTTTAATTATGCTTTGACTTTCTGTTTTTTTCCTCATTATCTTCCATCTGTTTTGGCTTTGGGGTAACCTCAAAAATTGATTCTATGGAATAAAATGCCTTAAAATAACACTGGAAAAAAAGACATGCATATTTAAATGAGTAGGATAAATTACTGCCGTTCAGTTGCACAGCAGATTGTTAAGTATGTTCGTACAGACATGTTTTTAAAGTTCTCTTTCTTTGGCTACTCCAGTCTTCCAGTTGCTTTTATACTATTTTCTTTATAACTCCCTTACAGGTAATTGGGCTCCTAAGATTTAATTAACTATTAATTAAATTTTTACCCTTTTTCTCTCAAGGTATTGGGTTTCCTTTAGAGCAATTTATGAACATTATATGATCATTATGATTAGTTCAGAGTTCATTATCTATTAAATTAGTGTTACTAACATACCCAGATGGCAATTGCGGTATTCTAGAACTGCTACTGGCCGCTTTCAAGGTTTTGTCATTGTAAACAGATAATTTTTCTGGTTTGTTTAGAAGCCAGAAGACAAATGTGAAAAATCAAAATATAATTATTTTCTTCTATACTTCCTTCCTTGTATTTTTACCTCTCTCCCTTGGATGATTTATTTAGTTGGTTGGCTTCTCTCCCACCTCTTATAAAGGCTTTGTATCTACTGTGTGTGTGGATGGTGGCAGGGAATGCCCAGGCACCATCTGGAGCAGATCTGCTGTGACCACACCACATTGCCTTTGGCTCATGGAATGTTTCTTTGGCCCTGACATATTCTTCCTTTGTTTTCTATGTGTGTGTGGTTCTTCAGTTCTAAGCGCCAAAAATAATACAGCCCACAGCAATGCTATTCTTGAAACTCGAAGCTAGAGGCATGATAGTTTGCCATCGGGCACGGTGTGAAGGCATCTGAGGACACATTGCATGCTGGAACAGTGTTGGAGTGCCCTGGGCAGGAGGAGCCAGTGTTGGCGTAGTTTACATCCATGTTCTCTCTCCGGAGCAAACTAACCTCTTGGCCATGCTCTGCCTTTTTCCAGGAGGAACAAGTTGGCTTTCTCCAGAATGGAGCCTGAGAGCGAATCAGTTTGGGAATGAAACCGATACTGACCATAGTCCACAGGGTAGGGGTATCCCAGCTTTTTTGGGGATGAAGCTGATGGAACAGCTGTTAGCTAGGGTAAAACTGCTGTCTATAATCAGGGAGTTTGTGTATTTTCAAAGAGAGCGAAACTGAAACTAACAGTTTCATTATTAAGAAAGGTGTTTTACAATGTTGATGATGCAAGAAAATGTCTTTTTTTTTCATAAATAGGTACAAAGACTCTCATCTTTTTTAACTGGCTTTCAAATGAGATGATCCAGTACTAAGTCCCTAAATGGTCACAACCATTTTCTCCATATTTGTTCTGTGAACTCATTTTTGTTATATTCTAACTTAATCTAAGTGCAGCTAAGTCAGATCATCTAAGAGAAATGAACAGATCCCAAGCCTCTATGGAGCAGACTCTATCAGTCCCCTGTTAGCTTTGTGTGGACTGGCATTAATCAGCATTGATGGGATAGGATGCCAGGAAAGAATTACTCGGTATGAAAGATTACTGATAAAATGATGAGATTTTCTGATCCCACAGTTGAGGTGGAGCAGGTAGCAGTTGTAGATTGAGTATGTGACCCTCTCAGTTTCACATTTAGTCGTAGGAGGGGGATTTCTTCTCCAAATATCACTCTAAGGAATTTCTTCAGTCAACCTCTGAGAAGAGTTAAAGTTAAGGGACTCTCCCATCCATAAATCTGTTGTTGCCTTAGTTCTTCTGTGGTTCACTTTTTAGGCTGTCTGCTTTAACAGAAAACAATTTCTAGAAGCGCTCATTAAAGCAAAGTTGAGAATGAGCAATTTGAACAGGTGGAAAATAATCACAAGAGAGTATGAATACGAAAATGAGCAATTTGAACGGGTAGCAAATAATCACGTCTATAAATAAGAATATGCAATGCAGTGGTAAGAAAAAAGAATTGAAAGAACAAGATTCTTACAGTGTTGCTTATTTGAAGCTCGGAAACATGTTAGAAAAATTTGTTACTATTTATAGTCCCTTTGATGAAGATTTAAATCTTCCTAGTATTTTCATGTCGCAGCTAAATAGTCATGCGTAAACAAAAATAGTAAGCTATAGGAATGATTAGGAGAGCAGGTGACTCTGGATTTATACCTAGATAATCCTGTTGTTTAACTGCACATGAGCAGAAGTATTGCAGCACCTGGTATTTCTTTGACTGAAATTAAAACTTAGAACTGTTTTTCTGCTCTGTCGGTTTCTTAACCTTTGTCAAGCCGTTCCCCTAAAAAGTCTGCCTTTTTGTTACTGGAGAGTAGGCTTACCTGAAAACAATTGTTTGAGGTAAAACGTCGTCCTGTTACACAGAATAACGCAGTAGTTGCTTGAGTTAACTTTTAACCAGTGTAACTGGTTCTTTTTCCACATCTTAACATCATCCTCATGTGGGTTTTAAACGTCACCACGTGAAGCAAATGGTGTTATTAAAAGCAACTCTTCAGAATCTGGTAGATGTTCATCAAACCCTGGTCAGTTGTATGGTGGTAGAACAGGTCGGTGTTGAGGGAGGTGCTCAGGAAATCTCACATTTTACCGGTTGGGAAAGGATGAGGAAGAGCAGTACAGTGCAGGTTTTTCCGTGCCATGCAGTGTAGTAGCAGTTTGTAATTATGTGAGGGTGAGCACAGGTATGGAGTACAAGGTGCTGCAGTAAGCAGCACGGTGGTGCTGCTCCTAGGGACGGCCTGGCTATCCAGTGCTCACCGCTGAGGAAAATGGGTTCTGTTTGCATTGGGTTGGCTTAATTATGGGTATATTCATTACCAAAAACAAACACAGAAAGACGTCACCAGCTACTGTAGGATGTAGGATGCTGTAGCTGGCTGTGCAAGCATTGTACCTGTAGGGATTTAGGATAAAAGGCTATTTTGTCGAGGACTGGATCTTGAGGTGAGGTTAAATTCTTTGTCTATTTGCTTTGATCAGAAATATTAATGTATACACATGTAGTTCCTGCAGTTCATTTTGCAAAAAAATGCATAGAAAGACGCTCAAATGTTCTAACAAATATGGCTTGATGAATTTTCCTTATCTAATAATTATTCTCTTCTGAATGCTCTTACGCGGTACTGCTAGTAAGGCAGGGTTTTTTATCTCAAAGGTCGATGTTCTTCATTGATTCAGTAGGTGAAGTCATCTCTGGGCTGACCATGGGTATGACTGGTAAATAAAATGATCCACGCTAACAGCACAAACACGTGGTTATTGACAACAGCCACGCTCCTTGTTTGGTGTTTGCTAATGAGTGCAAACTCATTTAAACTCTCTTTACTGTGTATTACTATCAGAACTGTAATATTCAATGTTTAATACTTTCCATGGATAATCCATGCAAACTATGAACTCCAGTATAAATATTGAGAAGGAAAGTGGTGGAAGTCTAACTGACTTGAAAATTACTATCCTCATTTTCATTTTAATGAATGCTCTCATGTGCTCCATACTTCTATTAATACTTGTGTTAAAGTTGTGTAAGTTTTCACAGAAAATTACACACATTACATTACTATCTTCTAATTACTCAAAGCAAACCTCTTTACTTTTTATGTCACAATCAGTATTGATTTTTGCTCGAATCATAATATCTTAACAATATTTGAAAGTGAAACTTCTAGCTTATGTTTTGTTTCTTTGCCGTAAATAAATATGGCTTTCTATTAGAACTAAAAGATAAAAATTAGTGTGATGTGGCCATTTAACAGGTTGTTATCTGGCCTTAAGTGCTCTTCGAGGCTTTCTCTCTAATTGGTGGAGAGAGAAAGATCTCCAAAGCACTACTCACACCATCTATTTTAGGCTGTGGTTTCATATTCCCATTCATATAGACAATAGCAGCACCAAAAGCTGCAGCCCTGCCCCAGTGGCTTTTCCAGCCGTTTGTGCCGTTCCCGAGCTGGTATTTAGGTGAACATTGCTGTGACAGTATGATCATATTGAAACACAGCCAAGCTAAAACTAATCTGGGGGAAAAAAAATTTAAAAAGTTACTTTTAACCCAGAGAAGAATGGAAATTAAATTAGAAAACTAAAAAACTGCATATGAAAGTGCTTGAATGTATTTTTTTTAAGCATGTTTTGAATTGAGATGCTAGATGTGAACTGCCTGAAAGTTTCATTTGCAAGGTATTAGCCAGGATGTTATTATATATTCTGAGTCATGTATGGCTTGTTTGTACATCCCCAGAGAAGCGCTGGGTGGAACAGTGGCTCTCCATAGACTCAAGCTATTGTACATAAGCCTGCAGTGGCGCCAGTGATCAGTGCTCCTGTTTGCCAGCGCTCAGTGCACGTACACGTCTATTATCAGCAGTATCACATACAACTTTTTAAGTCAGAAAAATGGGATAAGAGCCCTTTTTTAGATAAGTTCCTCCTTAAGAAGGTGGTAGTAGTTGTGAAAGGGAGGTTTTTTGTAGATAAGGATTGAATAGCTTGGTACCTTAATTACTTGCTTTTCACGGTCGCATTGGTGGGTTACACAGTATTAAGTGTATAGCAAAGTTGTATAACTGAGACTTTAACTTACTGAAACAAGGAATTATCCGAGTTAAAATTACTGTGTTTTTGACAGAAAGGACACAGGTGATTAACATTATAGGAAACTGCTGTGGTGCCTGGAGGTATCTAAAGCCACACACAAACGAGGTTACTCCTTGGTTTATTTTAGCAGCAGAAGAAATATCAGGCAGATCTGAGTTTCACTCAACTGACGGATCTCACTGTTTCACCGTCAAGTTTATGTGTTCTTTTGTTTTATAAAAACACTGCGCAAAATTAGATTCTTTATTCATGCAAATGCTGTATGTCTAGGCTATGAAGGAGAGATGAAACCGATTTTAAAAACCATTTCCTACTTAGTGTAGACACTGATGTCAGAGGGAAAAGAAAATTCATAATTTCTCTGTGATTCAGCTTCTCTGTGTCCCCTACTTGGAATTTTGGACTGCACAGCGTGTAGATCATAAAATCAGTGTTTCACTGCACAGTCCGTCAATGCCTGCGGGGTCTGTGCAGTGGGAATCAAATGCAGCCTGTTCATACACATGCACCTCTCTTTGTGAAGTGTAAGAACAGGAACAATGTTACACTTCGGTTGTCTTTATCTTAGTGAATTTAATCCATAATTGAAACTTGAGAAACTGTAAACATATCAAAAAGTATCTTAGAGAGCGAAAGTGTTCTGCTACATCCCCACTGAGAACACTTCTGTTTTCTCTGTGTGTATTGTCTTCAGCTCACAGACCAGCTCTCAGTTTCTCACAAACAGGGAATATATATTCCAAACATATTGATTTGAAAGACAAATACCCATCATGTGTAGCCTGTGTTTTGCGAAAGCTGATTTGTGCCACAGTGCTACATCTGGTGGGAGCAGGCAGCCTTGAGACACAACTGGGAGCACAAATCTTCACCTGGCTCTCCACAGGGGTAGCTAGTGCATCCCTGAGATTTGAGCCTGGCTGTTTTAAGTTCTTATGCTTTGTAGCTCTATTTGTTATTAAAAAAAAAAAATCACAGCCATCTCTTCTATTTTTACTTTCAGTATGACCAAGTGACCTTTGATTCTTTGCAAATTAAAAAAGTCTTAAAAGAAGTGCATGCATCTTTTTTAAAACTGCCGTCATACCCTGAATCTAAAGCAAAAGGCATCATTTCTCAACAGAGGTAGAAACCCAGTATAAAACTCAGAATAGATTTTTGGCTGCTTTCCTTCCATTTTATGTATTATTCCTTAAGGTCTGTCCCTGAATCTAGGACATTTTTATATACCTGTAGGTAACATTTAAAATTAATGGTAGTCTTTCAGTTGAGTTTAATGGGATCTGCCGTATTTTATCTGCTCTCAGCTGTGAGATGGGTTATGGGTACAAGGAGATCTTGAGCCCCTGTTTGCCCCTGGATGAGCGGCTGAGCAGACACTGCCCGCAGGCTGCTGCTGCCCGTCGTGTCGCGGAGGGCGGAGGCATCCAGCATAGACACAGATAATTGATCAAACCAAGATTACAGTATTTGCTACTAAAATTAGCACCTACCTACACTTGTCACACTTGTATTTTATGTAATGCAGCTATTTCTCTATGTATTTTACTTTAGTCTTTTTACAGAGATGCTTGCTGTAGGATTTTTTCAGTGTTTTCCTTTCGATGAGTTCAGGTGGCTGGAAATTCAATTCCTTATGAGTCCAGAAAACAGATTTTTATTTTTTTTAAATACCTCTATCAAGATTCTACCTTAAGTAACTTTCCTTCCTTCCTTGACCAGCTTTCTTTTTGGGCCACAACACAGCTACACCCATGTAAACCATTTGCTGCATCCCAGTAGACCACAGCTGCCTTCAAGAGCGCTCACTGGGGACAGAGTTAGATATTTTTGCGTGTTATTTTGTGGCCATAGATATTAAGCTCTTTGGGACAGGGTTTGGCTTCGTGTTGTGTCTTCCACAGCACCCAGCAAAAGAGTTGTGAGCTGCGTGACAGCTGTAGGTGGAAAGTTCACCATCTGATCCCTGCAGGTGCCAGCTACTTGTGTATCTGTTTTGCTCCCATGGTGATCGCAGTTTCAGGCTCCGCTTCCTCCGCACACCTTACATCTAAACAAACTTTTTGCATGAGTTTCAATGTATGTTATGAAGCACGTGTATAACATGTAGTTTTGAATAGAAAGACATCCTGAACGCTGGCTTGTTTGAGAACATTTTTTTTTAAGTTTTAGGTTTGAATTGCTTATATGCAGACAGACTTCGGTGCTTCTATAATGTTATTGGGCAGACAAGCAGTGTAGGGGTGCATTAGGGTACTCCTGTGGTCCAGGTTAGTTTAGCAAAGGTTGTCACTTAGTAGTGATGTGAGTTATAGGTGCTTCTGCAGTTTGGTGCTGTGAAGGGGAGCGACTGGGAGGGCAGGTCACGGGTTTCCCTGCCTGTCCTTCCTCCCCTGTCCCTGCAGTGTGGGGTGTGCAGGGCCATGTGGCTCCTGGATGCTGCAGAGTTCTCCCCTCCAGCTGTGCTGACCCCTTGGGCTGTCCCTGTGGTCTCGGAGAGCGGTCGCAGTTTTAACATTAGTAACAAGAATAAGGTGTATGAGCAGAAGAATATGATGATATTTCATTTCTGCTGAATTTGAAAGACCGGAGTATTTTTTGTCTGCAGTCCCGATTGTTTTTCTGATTCGTGCTAAATACAGATGAGCGTGCGCACGCACATACAATCTACAAATCTAGTAATGATTGTCCTCTGTTATTCTCCTCGGAATTTTTTCATTTGCTCTCAGACAGGTGTGCACATCTGTGTGCACATCTGCGTTTTCCTGATTCTGCTGGTAGTATCTTGTTTCTGAAGGTCAGCACATTTTCCTATACATTTGATGGTGTGACAGTGCTGTGTTTTGTTTAATGGTGGTAATGAACAACCTACATGCTAAAGTTTCTTATCCTTTGCTTTCCAAGTGTTGTTGCAATAATTGCAAACATGCTTTAGTAGGCTCTTAGAAGTTGATCACAAAAACCGTAACTTTGCTAGATTTGCTAGATTCTTCCATGCTAATGTCAAGGAGATTTAACACTGCCGGTTTATAAATGGAGTAGATACTGACCTATAAATACTATAATATAAAGCAACAGTGTAGTTGCTTCTGTGTCCTGCAGACAGGCAGCCTCGTTTGGTGAGATTTGGAACTTAACATGCAGATTATCAGGCCAAACCTCCTCTTTTCGTCAGGCAGACCCTCATTTTGTAGAGTAAGGATTAGTATGGTTAAATTATATTTTGAAACGGTTGTTTCAGCCCCCTATCTGATTAGGGCTGGTTTTCTGATTTAGGGGAGCTTGCTTTGTCTCCGTGCCTTATTCTCACCCATCTGAAAGTGTATTTGCTTTACTTCTTGCGGCTGGCAACATAATAGAAGAATAGGGATTGTATTACACTTCCCAATCTGTCGATATAGAGGAGTAGGCAAGAGCATAACAAACCATATTGCTTCATCTCCCTGTTTCCAAGGTAAGGCTAATCAGCTTTTGTTGAAAACGGCAATTGAGGATTGCTTTATATCTCTTACTTGTTTTTTAACTTCTTGGTGCCAGATGCTTCAGTGCATGCAGTGCCAGGAGAGGACTTGTGCTCCCTGGATTAGCAGTGTCGCTTCTGCACAAAGACGTTTCAATATTTTTTCCCTGGGCCAGTAGTGAGTCCGATGTGATAGTTAGGACTCCAAACATGATGCTTTCTGTCTCTAGGCTGGAGTTTAACTTACTTTGTGTTTCCAGCATCTTTCACGTGTTGTGTTAGTTTTTCACATTTCGTTATTAAAGAACTTCCACTATCTTTTCTGTTTCAAATGTCTTAATAGCTTCTTACTTTAGCTGCCATCCTGGCTGGAAAGAAACAAGATAGGATTTCTTCCAGACCCTGCCAGTGTTTTATAGTTTTTATGAATATCTAGCCATGTACACTTCACAGCTTTTAATATAAGTAAAGATTTTGGGGGAACTTTCTAACAGCAATTCTACTCCTCAAAGTAAAAACATTCGGGGGGTGTGTGTGCTTTACTGTGAAAGCTGATAGCACTTTATTTTGAAAATGGAAAACATAGCTCTTGTGGATCTCCAGACTGCACAGTCTGAACATTGACTGAAGTATTCTTTGAAAAACCGCTGGGGATTTATTACTCCTGATTTACATCTGGAGAAAATGAGATTGTTTAGTTGGTGACTGCGCTTTCACTCTGGTTGAGAACGCAGGTTGGATTTGATAAACGGGAGATTCCGAGCCTTGTGCTGCTTTTCATTAGTGCACACCCTGCCACAGCTCAAATAGGCACATTAAACCTCTCAGCTGATTAGAGCTGGTTTAAGGCCTTTTGGTTTGTGTTACATATCTGTTCTTTTAAGAGATGTGAGTGAGAAATAATCACAAAACGTAGTTTACATTCAAGAATTTTGTTGGGCTGTGTTTCTGCAACTGCGGATGATGCAATGCAAAGTATGTGGTTTCTTCAGCAGGATGCACTGGAGATTATGGAACTGGGTTAATACTTGATTTCTGTTCTCAGACCTGTGCAGCCTGCTGTGTAACTGCAGGGAAATCACTTGCCCAGAACCTGCTCTTTTCTATCAGTAAAATGGGAAGAATGATAGTTAGCACCTGTGCTATGCATTTTGAGACCTATTAACGACTTAAAGAAATTGTAGAAGACAGGAATGCTGTGCTTCTGATGGGGAGGTTGTTAGTACAGAGTTAAAATGGAAATTTGATGAAAACCCAATAAAGTTAGCCAGTGTTGACAAACGTAATTTGCACTTTAAAAAGCCAGTTGAGTTTGCATAAATACGTGAATAATATGTGCACCCACAGATGAAATGCATGTAACATTAGTATATAAGCAAATTAGGTTTTCCCCCTATTTCAGGCACTTTTAAAGCCTCATCACGTCATGCCTCGGCAAACTAATGGTGATCACTTGCACTCTGTTTGAAAGTGAAGTAATGAATTTGAATTTCTGCCTATTTAAGTAGTACTTGGAATTTGGAGGACTTGCAAAACTCATTTGTAGTGTTTAAAATAACTTGAACAGGTTCTCGTGTTGAGTTTTGGTTTCTACAGAAGCAGAGGGATCAGGTCGGGCAGGTGATCACCCACCCAGTGTGATACAGAACCGAACTGACGTGTCTGTCTGCTGAGACATCGCTTGGCCCTGGATCCTCTTTGCTAGCAAGCATGAGATTCATATATATTAGCCTGGATCACAGGCTTGCACTGAATTTTGTTCTTTCTCTAGTAATTTCATTTTTTATTATTTACTTCTTATGCAGTGGTAGCATGCACAAACCAAACAGACTTGGACCCTGTTGTGGTAGACAATGTAAAATAAAGTAAATGGCAACTTTGGCCTGTAAGAGTTTTTACCCTAAAAAAAGCCCCCTAAGATCTTGCAAACATGCTGCTTTTACATAAATGCTTCTGATACCAGGCAGGAATTTATACATGTTTTGTGTTGCTCTGATTATTGTATAATTTACTACACAAATATATACTTCTACTTAAAAATTTACTATATGATTATATGCATTTAGTTTCCTTTAGAGCAAAACAAAAATATTAGATTATATATTAAACTAATTCTAGCAAAAGCTTGAGAGATTGGAAAGGACCTTAATGCATCCAAAACAAAAAGAAGTTAAAAAGGCATTTGTCTTCAAAGAGAAGGGTTAATAGAGGGTTGACTGCTAGATTGATCTTCATCCTTTATTGAAGGTTTATAGCTTCTAAGTCATTAAAAGTTCTTGTCAGCCATGTTATTAAAAAAAAAAAAATGAACTGATGTAACTTTTTTTAATGTAATGCTACCGCTTTAAAATTTTTTTCCTCAAGTTTGCTCCTGATAATAATTACATTTTTTGTGAAGATGTTTGTGATGACAGTCACGGAAGAATCACAGTTGCTGCAATTCATGATGAAGCATGAAATGGAGGCTACTATAGCTGTCAGTTTTGTCTTAAAGCAGGCAAATTACAGATTTCTGTCCTAGAATACAGGTAAAGACAGACTACCTAGAGAAACCACAAGGGAGAGAAATTCAGTTAGCCCTTTAACTGCAAGAGAGCTATAGCTAGAAAAATACGTCCACAAAACAATTGGTTCGAAGTCAGTTCACTTCTGTCCTGATTGCATGTGATTGCAGCTCTCTTCACTTCTCCGTGTGCAGTGACTCACAGAGACGTTTTTGGAATTCTGCTAAAAAATTCTGAAGTGTGATGATCCTAAACCAGGGAGGTTTTCTTTATTTGAGGGAAGATGTTTTTATGTCTTTTGCTCTAAGTTAATATTTGGTGTTGATCTAGAAGTATATTTTACTGGGTAAAGGTCCTCATTACACAACTAAACACACAGTTTAGGCTATATATGTTTTGTTCTCACCAGTGCAGCTCATCATAGTGGTTATCTCAGGAAAAGGGGAAAAAACAGTTAGTACTGTAACCCTAGCTGTTAAATTTTCATATCCGATGCATAAATGTAATGTATTTTATGAATGTGTTAAGTGTGTTGTACTCGTGAGCATCAGTGGTACATCTCCAGACTCATTCTATAGTACGTACACTATAGGAAGTATTACAGAAATGTAAGTTTCAGTTAATTTAAAGAAATCTCTTTAGGGGCACAAATGGATATGGAAGTTTAGCAGAGACAAGCTCAAGCAGTGTGCATGTTGGTTTTGTGGTGTGGTAATTTTTTTTGGTAGAATATTACTGTGCTACTACTCACCTAAGTGTGTACATGATGATGTCAAAGGGAAGAAGAGATTTGGAGTGAAGGGGGAAATTGTATAAATTTAGATAGTTTAAAAACAAACTAAAACTTAGGCTGTATTAGTTCAAATAATGTGAAAAAGAATATTTTTTTGCTGATGCATTTTATTAGTTTAACACTTAAAGACTTTTGTGCTTTGTGTGCAGGTATATGTCTCGAGTCCATGGTATGCATCCAAAAGAAACCACACGTCAGCTGAGTTTAGCAGTCAAGGATGGTCTTATTGTTGAAACCCTGACGGTGGGGTGTAAAGGGTCTAAAGCTGGTATTGAACAAGAAGGATATTGGTTGCCAGGAGATGAGATTGTGAGTATAAAGTCTTTGAGAAAATAAATCACCGTTTCTGGTATCTTAGCATGAAACTTGTTTTAATTGATATTTAAAGTTATTTATAGATGTTGTGTTGGTGCTTGTGAACAGGGAAGTAATGCACTCTTAAACTTTTTTAACCTTCTCTATTCCACATAGAAGCTCTTTCTTTTCGAATTCAGAGTTTTCTGCTATGAAACGTTGGCAAAGTCCTTTGCTCAGTCATCCCTTGCTTTTGTGTAGTATTCCCTTCTACAGCTGTACACAAAGACAGTAAATACTATTGATATTACTTGAAATCCTCAGATGTCCTCAAATCCCAAAGACAGTATCTTTAAAAACAAACAAAAAAAGAAGACAAGATTTTTTTATTAATCTTGCTTTAATCTGAATCTGAAGAAGGAAGAACTCCTCCCTCTCAAAAGTGAAACAAGAAGTTGTACATTTATATACACATGGAAATATGTGTTTTACAGATATTTGTGAACACCAGGGTATTTAGTTAGGAGGGATTTTCATAGCGAATTAGTTACAGGCATCCAGACATTGTTCCACTGGCTGTGTAAAATAAATATTTAAGTTGAGTTAAACAGGTTGAAAGTTACGTGAAGGGAAGAAAAGCATGTTTGCTCTATCTCTCCATAGCTGAGATGGAATGCACTCACAAATTTAACTGGGAATAGTCCCATAGACTAGGAAAAAGCTTGCACTATTGCTTTGCCTTGTTCAAAGCCCGGTCTCTGATACTTACAAAATGATGTTTTCATAATTAAAAAAACCAAAAGAGTTTGGCAAAGCTTTAAAATACTTGAACTAGGAACTCTTGCTTTGGAATAGAAATTGCATTAAATATTGGTAAAATGGACAGCATTGTGTCGGACATAGATAATTACATTTTGAGGAAAACCAGAAAAACTCTACAGGAAAAAACACCAAAATATTCACTGGGTTATTGCAGCCGTCAGTAAGGTCCTGAAAGTGAAATAACAGATTGTTTTTTTGTTTTTAAGTGAGAGACACAGAAAATAGGAAACAAGAAGTATCCATAACAGAAAACATTATGGTTAAAATTAGCCCGGTTAAACTCATTTAGAGTATTGAAACATGTATTTAATGTACATTATGTCACTGTTAAGATTCTCGTTCTGATTTCATTAGAAATGCCCAAGGGAGCCTTTAGAGGGTATGTCGCTTTGTTTTTACTGTTCTCCCTGGGAGTAAACATTTCAAAACTCCAGCTTAGCTCTTTTAGGTGTTTATGTCAGTTTTATCTGTTTAGAGGTGATGTTCACTGTGTAGACTCAACATGACATAAAGCCTGAGATCTGTAGTTATCTCAAGTACTCAGTATGTTTATTTCCTCTATTGCTAAGAGAAACAAAACAAAACAAAGCAATGGAAATGCCTCGCACTAGCCATCTCTTACACGGTCATTCAAAAACGTTCCTGCTACTTATTAGCAACATTTGTCTATACAAAACTTGTAAGATAAGCAGCATGTAAATTCCCCACGAGTTATTACAATTACATAATTTTTTATCTTAGAATGAAAAGAGTTGTCTTTACTTGACTGAGGATGCTGCTGAAGTCACATTATGAATAGCCCTTTGGTGCGAAGTATTGACTGTATTTTCAGTTGGACTGCTGATCACTGCATTGAGCTGTGTCCGTATGTCTGATGGCCGCCTCAGTTGTTCAGAACACCAGTGTGCACTTAACAGTTTTATGCAAAAATCAGCTTCTGATCCAGGCCATGTTTCAACAGCACCCAGCCTCTTAACTTCTTGATCCTAATCCTGAATAAAAATGGTGCAGACGGATGAAGCAAAACGCATTGACTTGGTATAAAGTCATTCTCTTTGTTCTTTCATTGAAAAGAATTTTAACGAGTAACAAAGTGTCATTGTCGTCACCCGACATCAGATCAAGTATTTTCCATTCCCTAACAATTGGGGCAAAAGCATGAAGTTTGGTATGTTCTCTACACTGGGCACACTGGACAGTTTTACGGGTGCTTTGTCTGCACTTGATCAAGATGCAGTTTGTAGTTCTTTGTAGTTCAGTACTGCTCAGATCTGGTACTAATGACTGTTGAGCCATGAGCTCAAGTTACATTTCAGTGAGGACAGACACACAGAAGTCTTGCAGGAGATCCACTTGTAGGAGTTAGGACTCTATGAAATAGGGCTATTAATGTTGGAACAGGGATTGCAGGCTCATCAAACTTCAGCACTTAGAGGCAGACCCTTGACCCAATTGTCAAACTCGGTTTGGCTGATAACTACAGGAACTCAGAAAGCTCTTAATGTGGAAGACTTGAGGGCTATTGCCATCAGTACAAGAACAGCCTTGGATTTTAGCTTGTTTTCTGGCACCACAGTGGAGGTCAGCAAGAACCAGCTGTTTCAAGGAGTTAGCAAAGAGATACATCCCTGTCGTCCCTCCGTTTTTTTATTTGAGTATTTGCTTGATGTTTCTTTATATTTTTGAAGTTTTGTATCTGAATCTTAGCATTTAAAATCCATATTCAAGTCAATAAATTACTGGCCTGGGCCGCAGAACTGCTGAGCACCTCTGTCTGTTACTTATACAGGTGCCTGACCAGAGGCTGCCACAAGGCCTGGAAGTGCTGGTTTTACTGATGACTGCGGACTGATTGCTAAATGCTGACAAAAACTGAAAGTCTACAGATTAGGAAAACACAGCTCTGTTTTGAAAAGATTAATTAGATAATCTGTGGTGTTTACTTATGTGTTTCCAAACATTTGCCCTTTCCAATAGGTTGACATAATGATAGATCTGTGCAGTAAGGACACCATCTCTGATAGGGTTACTCTCCTCCTTCAGAGGAATGTGTTAAAAAATTATGCTATTTTGCTATCATTGTTCTATCAGTATGTTGAAGCTGTGGTAAAAAAATGAAGCAAAATCTCCTGTATTTAGAGATATGACACAAAAGAACAAGCTGAGGTGCAAAGACAAAACAGTTGGAGAGCATCAGGACGCCTTTCCAGAAAGGGCAAGTCATGTGAAAGTGAATATTTTGAAAAACTGGGAAAAAGAATGGTCACATTTAGAAGAGTATAAAGTCCTTCTTTTCTTCTCTCTGATATATGTGGGAGAAATATTTTTATGTAAGTTACTAAATTTAAAATATGGAGGTAGTTGCCAAACATGCTGTATTCCAACTGATTGGTACCTATACAATAACTTTGCTGCAAATACTGTACCTCCAAGGCTTGTGCAGATATTTTGTTTGCTCACTTGCCATCTATACAGATGTTTTGCACATTTTCAAAATGTGTTCTCATCTTACAGGCTTTCTAACCTTGCAGATGATTAATGCATTTGACACAAAATAAGTATGAGAAGAAATTATTTTCTATTGTTATCCAGAACTTTAGTTAGGAATTTTGCATTTTCACTGTTGCCATTATTATGCAATTCAACAAAATCTCTACGGCTTCTTGCCTTGCAAGGAAAATGTCGTACCTGAAATCTGGTAATGGAAGTTTACTTTTTCTTTCTAAAAGCTTTATTTCTATTTCTCACAGAACTTGTGGAACTTGGAAGTGTTACTTATTATCAATATAAAAGAAATTATCTCTTTGCTCTCTGGGTTCAGAAAAAAAAAAACATTCAACTCAGTTTTGTTAATTATATTTTCAATGCAGTTGATCAAATAGAAGGGAAATGTAGTTCTTGAAGAAAAGAACCATGAGTCTCCTTACCTATTCGTTTCTATTTTCAGTTATGCCATGATTTCTATGTACTTTTATCTGTGTAAAGTAGTGCTCAGTCTAATCCCAATGAAAGAAGTCAAATTAAAGCACCAATGCCATGCAGCTTTATGGGGGGTTAGATACAGTTCTTAGAGCTAGTTTGTCTTACTCATTTACATCTTTTGTGATTTTTCTACAGACAGCGTGCACGGAGCTGTTTTGAGCATTTAACTTGCTAATTCTTCTCCTCATGATTAAAGTCATAAAACTGCGCTGACCCAAAGAGAGGCATTATGAATGTATAATTTAAATTCACATGTGTTCATTAAGCCAAACAATATTGTGCTCTTCTGAAATGGAGATGTTAGTAATATGGGTTCATTGTTTGCATCTGAATGCAACACATCTTACAGCACTGCTGTGGTTTAGAGTTGGTTCATAGTGGCCAAGTTCTCTAATGAGATGTGAAGAGTGAGGCTTCACACTTAGTTAAGGCACCTGGAGCTATTTCTTTGCTGACAAAATACATACAAGGTGATTATGTTTTCAAGAAGTTACTCTTTTACAGTTTTCTTTTCTGATCATTTAACTGATTGTGTATAGAAAGAGCCAGCAACTATTCTGGCCAGTTAAGTCTGACTTGGGGATTTAGTTGCAGTCATTTTCCTGCACATTTAGTCCTCTCCATATCTAAATTATTGCCTTTCCAATTCTTCCCTATACAGATTTTTTAGTTTAGTGGAAAGAATGCTATTTGGAGGGGCAGTTTGCTTGCTTTCCTGTTTTCAGAAAACATTAGAAGTAGAATGTGCTTTTCCCCAACACACCCATGTATTCATAACTTGCTAAGTCATTACTAGGGATTTTCTGATATATCTAGAAAGTACTGGTACTTGCTTAAAGTAACTCCAGCTACTTTCAAGTCTCAAGGCTGCCTAAATAATCCATCTCTTCGCTCTGACTGCTTTCCCATCATGTTAACCTTTGTTGTAACCCACTGCCAGCACTGCGAGTTTTGAAGGTGATTTTGTTAGCCCTGGTGACCTCAGACACACACCCAGTGATTATTGTGATTTGATGTATTGCAGGCTCAGTTTTGCTAGGATCAATCTATGAGCAAGGAGTATTTTGGCTGTTATGTTTGCGTTAACCTAAATTGCTTTAGATTGAGCAAAGACTGGGTTCCTTGCTTGCCATCCTTAATTGCTTTTGTAATTATATTGATTTTTCCATGCCAGGTCAATATTGGTAGCCAGAAGCTGTTTTTTTGAACTGGCTATGTCATCTTGAGTCTCCATAAATATGAAGATAATTGTAAAAAGCTTAAGAACGGCCACTGTGAGGGTTTGAATCTTTTCTGTATGTAGAATACACTTTAAATTAAAACAAAACAAAAAAACCCAACCAACCAACAAAGCAAAAGCAAGCAAAACAACAACAATCCCCCCCACCCCCCATTTGAAAAATAACAACAAAAGCTTTCAGACCAAAACCAACCTACTCAGGTACCAGTTATTGCTAGCAAGCTAGGGGCTTCAGACTAACTAGTTTGAGGAATGGTTTTAATGTTCATCCTATTCATTTCAGTTAGGAGCAGAAGGATAATATGAAGTAGCAATAATGACAGCCAGTGCCTTCACCAGGAAAACTCTTCCAACTAGAGAGCACAGAGAGGAAGAACATGTCAAGCCAAATGAAGAAAAATTTCCTTCAGCGTTTAAAAAATTCTCCATTTCTCTTATCCATCCATATTGACTTGAATCTGAAGCCCTGTGTGAATTCACTGATCCAAAGCCAAACCTAGCCCAAACCACGAGAGTTACTCTTTCTCACGTATTGTAACAAATGGAAGACTTTACAGGCTGGAATGTTCCAGGTAGATTCCTGATTATAAGTTCAGACCGGCTTCCATCTTTTCTTCCACACCTCAGGGAGAGTTTGAGGAGGCTTTGAGGGTCAGGCCACATAAGAGTCTGGTCACACGAGAGCACTCAAGGGAAATGGGGTTCTGGAACTCTTCGAATCTTTCTTTTCTATCTGTCTTTCTATCCTCTATAACATCCCATCATTCAGAGCTTGTTTTGCCAAGAGGCTGCCGCCATATCACTTCACTGTGTGCTAAAAGCAGTGATTTTTTTTTCTTGCAAATTATTATCACAAAGGGTATTAGTGTAAAATTCTGTTCATTAATGAACCAAAAATTAGAGTCCACTGGTGTAATATCCTGCTGTGGATCTGTGAAAGTACAGAAAAGCAAATATTTTCAAATCGCCAAGTCAAAGCATAGACTATTTTGGCCTTGAGAAGCAAATTAGGATTCTGAACTCTCACCTCATGGGCAAGAAATTCCTGCTGTATTAAAGCCAAGACCCTCCTTTGCACTAAGGCTGCTGGCATGTGTCTCATGAGAACGGCCTCACCGCCCTTCCAGTGCCTCTGCCTGTCTCCAGATGGGTTGGGTATCATGAACAATTCTCTGCATTCCTTTTCCAATGTTGTTTTTTGCTTCCCATCTGTTCAGGAGTATTTCTTCCCTTTCCTCTCAGCTCACGCTATTTGGAGGATCTGCGTGTTACTGAAGATGATGCTAGTAGAGTCCATCTTATTGCATACCTAAGAGATGATGCTTTTAAACTGGTAAAACAACCTCATCAACGTCTGCACTTGCCTTTCCTAGCTTTCTCAACTCGACTTTTAAAAATTCAGCCAATATAATGCTGTATTCTTCTTTGAGGCTCACTCACTGTTTTGGAGTTGGGATACTGATGATGTTGTTCACAGATTTCACAAAATGTTGTGGGTTTTTTTTCTGATTGAAAGGGTGTTTTGAGGAATGGTAATGTACTTACGGGTTTGAAGTAAACTAGTCTTTATAAAGCTTCCATCGTGGGATTTAAATTATGTTGATGAACTAGATTACATAGATCAATCCATCTTGAGTTTGTTCTGAAAATACGCATCTTTTTTTTTTTCCTACCTCTTTTGTGCCATCCCAGACCTAGTAGTATTGTTTTTATTAACTTTGTGGGTTCAAAATGCTCAGCATCTCGGGAAACTGTTTTGAATCTTTTATTATTATGTCATGCTGATCACTGAATGAAACTTCATTGAAGCTGATGGGCTTATTAATATTCATGCTTCATTCACAATAAATGCAGCCCGCATGCCTGTAAATCACTGACAACTGAAACAACACCAACCACACCTACAGCACAGGGATATGGACAAGAAGTTGGAGATTTAAGCGAAGTGTGTAGGAGGTTCTGCTGTTGGTTCAGATAAAATGTTTCTGAATGTGCAGAAATGACAACCTAGAAAAACACTACAAACTTCCATGGTGAAGATAAGGCCAGAAAAGCAATGTGAACATATTTTAAGGGGAAAAAAAAAAGGAGCAAGACCTGTTCTGTGCACAATTCTTCTTGGAAGGAGACTTGGAACTACAAGCAAAAAGCTGGTTTCTTTCTGGTCTGGATTCATCCTCTTTCTAGGGGAACAAAACCTTCACATATGTAATGTGGAAATAAAAGGCATTGCACCTAACAGATACTTCATCGCTGATTTACCTCCTTAATGAAAATAGCCCACAAACCTCGTCTTGGTTCAACCTAAGTGAAAAATGGTGACATGAATAGCAGAAGCGACTCCAGTTTCTGAGGACGTAAGTTGAAAATTTCTATTAACCTTGAGCTTGCTTGGAACATGAAGAAAGAAAACAAAAATATTTTCGTTTGAAACTATTTTCTATTTCTAATATCCTGGAGGAGAATACTTGTATTGTCTTAATTACTGTAAACTACTGCTACCCAAACATGATCTTCTTGGGAGGGAAACTGGGATTTGTACATTACTTCAGGATCACAGCTCATGGGCTCAGAATCATAGAATCATTTCAGTTGGAAGAGACCCTCAGGATCATCAAGTCCAACCATAACCCAACTCTAGCACTAAACCATGGCCCTGAGAACCTCATCTAAACGCCTTCTAAACACCTTCAGGGATGGTGACTCCACCACTTCCCTGCGCAGCCTGTTCCAATGCCTGACAACCCTTTCCGGGAAGAATTTTTTCCTAATATCCAATCTGAACCTTCCCTGGTGCAACTTGAGGCCATTTCCTCTTGTCCTATCACTTGCTACTTGGCAGAAGAGACCAACCCGCTCCATGCTCCAACCTCCTTTCAGGCAGTTGTTGACAGCGATAAGGTCTCCCCTCAGCCTCCTTTTCTCAAGAAGATGAGCACAACAGGCGTTTTAGCAATTTTGGCTGCTGCCATGCTACCACACGTCTTGAAAAAACTTCTTCTATAGCTCTGGGAGCTAGATACTGGCTCTTTACTTTGGAGCCTGTCACCCTGAATTGTCCATAACATAACTACAAGGTAGGAGAGGGAATAAAAATCTACCTGTCTTGGCAGAAATCCAGGGAAAACTTTGGTGGTTTCTGCCAGAAACAGAAGACTTCTAAGACAAACTGGCAATAAATTAATTAGGCAAACTTAGGCTTGCAGGTTAAACTCAAGGAAGGAAAGCCAAAAGTGTTCTGAGAGCCTATGGAATTCACTGCAGAACCTGAGTCTTGCATCAGAAGAGGAAGCAGTTATCAGTGAAGAAAATGGAAATTGATTATCATGAGCCTATAAATATGTCTATGTTTAATATGCACTACAGAGAAGGAGATTTTGGTCTGTCTCCTGAGAGATGGGTTTGTGTTCATTCTTTTTAGAATAAAACTGATTTCTAAAATGAGAGAAATTAAAAATAGTGCAATAAAAAAGAAAAACAGTTAATTGCTGAGATTATGGAAATCTTGGCCATGATGGATGGATGGATGGATAGACAGATAGATAGATAGATAGATAGATAAAAGTACTTGAAATTAAGCCAGGTGCCTGGGTAGTTGTACAGAAGTATGAACTCATAATTGCTTTGGATTTATTTGTGATATAATATGAAAAATGAATACCTACAAAGTGTCCTACAGAGTCAGTTTATGGAAATCCATTTAAAAAATGAAGCACAAGTCATCAAAGGAAAGGATCTATAAAGGCAACTGATTTGCGATGGACAGATTATCCTGTCTGTAAAAGCACACATCATTGTAGCTACCTGCTGTGGTAGTTTTCTAGAAGAGGAAGGAGAAGATAAAGTGAAACAATTTTCATAAAGGGTTTCTAGTTGCTGTGGTGTTTTTGGCTTTGAAGGAGAGATGGATGCTTGTTTATTTGCTGAGCACTTTTGATGAGCAAAAGCAGTACAAAAAAGGTAGATGCAAAACAGGAGGCAATGTATCTAGTGAAAACATATATACAAGGAAACTAGTGGGGAGAAAATAAGCTTATTTTGATGCTGAATTTACTCTAATGCATTACTCTAACAGTAAATGTAAAACATGGGATGATCTAAGAAGCTTTGTCATTGTAAAGCAATCATCCTGATCAAGTATGGATCCTGTACAGCAATGATAAAAGGAAAATACTTTATTAAACAGCTAGCTCACCATTTACCTGCTGCAAAGATGGAGTCAGTCCTCTGAGCCATCAAGGAATTAATCATACCCTCCTCAGTTCAGAGCCTAACGTATCATTCTGATGAAAAGATAAGAGCCGATTCAGTGGGTTACTGAAAGCAAGTTTACAGGAGGATTCCCGCCCGCTAAGGAATGAAAGGAGCTGGAGCTGTTGTGGCCTGAGAAGGCTGAGCCGCAGGGCAGGAGGAGGCCTGCCCTCACAGCAGGCCGAAAACACACACCGTGTCCCCGCTGCGGTGGAAAAAATGCGGGGAATGGTGTTCCATGACACACTGTTTGTTCAGAGCCAGGTAGTGTGCGGTGCATGCTGGTGGCTGAGTGGAAACCACTGCATCTGCCAGAGATCCATGATGTGCTGAAGATTTCTCACTGTACCCAACGAGATACAGCCTGTTTAAGAAAGAGTCCAGCACGCATGGACAAGGTGCGCAGTGCTAGTCTGTTCTTCTGAAAAGAAAGGAGTAAGGCTCAAATCTGTCCAGCTCTACAGATAAACAGCTGCATTTCATAAAACTCCTCTTATTACAGAGCAGTTCCTTGGAAGTTCAACAGTATTGCCAAAGCAGTGGATAGATGGGCAAGCGGAGACGTTTCAAAGCTGAGCACGGTTTAGCATTTCCACAGTTCTTAAGGGCTCTTACAACTGCTGTTGGCTGAGCCTGCTTCAGACTGCCTTTTCTGTGGGACACAGATTCTGATAGTTATACTTTGAGAGAAGTATTAGTGAACTGACAAATAATGTAAATGTGGAGTAGCTATTTACAGAAATGTGGAAGAAGCTTTTCCTTCAGGTTTTGTACTGGAGGACAGGAGTGCATAGCTAGTGTGTTCCCACAGTGCTTCATTATATTTGTGAGTCATAAAGGCTGCAAAATGCACTGCAAAGTTTTAACAACTATCTGTAGTAAAGCCCATGTCTAATCGAGAAAGCTTTCATGGGAACAGATGCTGCCTGCAGAAGACAGAAAGGAATTGATTGATTAAGAATGAAGAAAGTGTTTAGAAATAAAGAGATGCTGTTTTGTTTAATGTGAGTGGGGGCATAGGTTCCTGCTGAAACTCTCAGACCTCCTGAGGATGGGATTCAGATACCAGAGAAGAGTGGTGGTATGGTAGATACACCTGTCCTAGAATGCGGTACCGCCACTTGTTATTATAATAAAGGCTTTTCATTTGCAGCAGAAAGATTGAAATATGAAAAATTAAGAACAGAACATAGGAATTACTTCCCAGCAGTAGTAGATGATGATGATGGATGCGGGTTGCAAAACCCAAAGCAAAAGGAAAGACATGAAAAAAGTAACATGTAACTCTTGTGGGAGGCATTTGTTTCAATGCATTCTGTCTACTTGATATGGACTGGTAGTCAACTTTGTTGGGTTCCAGTGAAGAGTTGCTGAAAGCTAACAAAGAAATCTTACTACCAGAATCAAAGATTTAAAAGTTTCTCTCTTAGCTGAAGGTGGGGAAATTGAAAGAACTTTCATGTTAAAGCTGATGGAGGTCGGGGAAGGGAAAGGAGTGTTCCTTGTGGCTCTTCCTGAATCCTAAAATACTGGAATCCAGAAATTATATCTTCAAATTGGACACGGCCTGTGTCAGTACATATCAAAGAAAGGTGAATCTGAGAAATGGTAGGAACTCATTAGTTGAGATCTTTTTCAGTTTTCTAAAGGGTTGTGAAATAGTCAGGAAAAGATGACTCTAAAGTTTTGGGTTGGTGATTTGAAAATGTCTTGAGATAAATGCAGCATGCAAATATTACTCTTTTTAAGTAGTTTATATTTCATAAACAACTTCTTTCTGCTGGCACGGACCTTGTTGCCATTCTAGATTTCACCACTGTGACAGACCAAAAGCTTCGTTATGATACAAAGTAGGTGAAATCTACCGTCTATCTGCTAATACTCTTGTGTTAGACTAAATGTTTCAAGTTCTTTATCTGCTAGGCAGCTGGAGCTCTAGGGACTGTTAAAGCATAGACACTACACAGGGCTGACCACGAGTTTGTGCACAGGTGGGTCTAGGTGAAAATCCAGTGATCTGGAAGGAGCTTTGTGTGCATGAGTGTGGATGAGAGATACAGAGAAACACCACAGCAGCCTGTAGGTGAGCAGCAAAGAAGCTCTGCAGAAGCACTTGAAACAGAACACCTGGGGGAAAAAAAAAAGTCCAAAGAGTGCTATGGAACAAGTGCCACACAGGAAATACTGGGAACCATGAGCTCCGAGGAAAACGCTTTCCTTCATTTGCATCATATTGAATTTAAGACAACAGAACTGTATGTATACTATTCATAAATAAACGTGACTGCGCCAGAGAGATAACTGACTTATAACTGTTTTTCCCCACCTATGTGACCTTTTTTTTTTTTAGCTTACTGGTTGAGTCCAAAGGATATCCGTAATTTGGATGGTTTGGGAAATAGTTCAACAGTGCGAAACCAGCAAATCCCCATAAAGGGGAGTTTCATGAATAGAGTTTTGCCTTTTTTTTCCCCCCACCCTTTTCCTCTCTTCACCTGATAGTAGAGTGACTTAATACCGAGTATCTGGGCTACCATTAAGGGACTTGGAGAAAACAGATTAACAGGTAAGAAATGAGCTATGTTAATGGAATATGCATTATAAAAGGGCAAAGTAGTCCTTTTAGATAAAGTCTAAGAAAGGAGGTTATATTGTTTTCATATGCTGTGCCTACGTATAATTTATAGGAAAATAAAAATTTACTAATTGTTTTTACACTTTTTTTTTTTTTTTTTCAATAATTACGGGCTTGCTAAGGTATGGAAGTGACCTAATAGTTACAACTGTGACCTCTAAGTTATTGCTAATTTTACTGTCAGTATATGCTTCACATCTCCTACTTAATGGTATGCTAATTGTACAGCAGGATGTCACATTCTCCAACATACAGATTCCCTATTTCAATTATAGCTAAGTAAATCTCCATTACTAATGAGTAAGCATTTCTTTTCCATGTATATTTGCATTATAATGGACATTTTCTTTATTCACTAAAATTCTTTCCTTGACAACAACTATATATTTTATTCTACAGTAAAGGCTACGACGTGATGATTCATTCCTTTCTGTTGAGTTTATCTGTATTTAAATTGTCAAATGTTCTTGATAGCCTGACATTTTATGTCCCATGTTATTTTTCTGCACTTCTAGAATAAATTTATGTACTTGCTTTAAGACAACCTACTTAAGACAAATCACAAAAAAAGGAAGCTTATGTGTCGGTCGTAAATTAAGCCGTATTTTCAAAACGGTTGCATTGTTTCATTCGTGTTGCTGAGAAATCTCAACTATTTATGTCAATGCAAAGTGACCTTTATGATATAATGTTTGAGTATAAAGAACAAGTGACCACAAGCAACCCGTATCACTGCAAGATCCCAGTCTGCCTAACAGAGCACAGCTCTTGGGCTGTTAAATACAATCCCCCAAACAGACATGTGCTGCCCTGCTGATGCAGATCCCCACACATGCAACAGGCAGCTGAGCAGAATGAAGGGGCAAGGCCTCCGTTACACCTGAGCTGGGCGGCTTTGCTGCCAGATCTGCTCCCCGGGGTGGCTGTGGCCAGTCCTTGGGTGCCACTGAGCCCTTGGGGTTCTCTTCGTCTGGCAGCACAGTGACCCGAGGCCTCCCCTGCCCTGCCTCAGGAGTTAAGGATGTTGGCCCATGGAATCCCATGCCAGAGATGCTTCCTCCATTCCGCATGGCCCCAGGAAAACGCATCAGCTTTTATAGGCAAATAAGGACTGTGAGTTTTATCGGTGAAGCGATAGCTTAATCTTTGATAATATGAAGCAGAGAAGGTGTTGCTTTGATTTTGGTGGAGCCAACACTCCCTATGCAGTAAATGATGTTACATGGATCTTTTTTAGATACCCGAAGAAGTTTTATATATCAAAGAGAGTGCATTAATTAGCAATCATTAATATTCCTGACAATGTTTAACTTGGCCTGGTGGTGGGTGTCTATATGGGGAAGAAGATGGGTGTTGGGTTCTTTTAATGATATAAGTACATGGGATGTTTTAAAGAAACAAAATGTGGTGAAAGCATTAGGTAGCATTCCAGAAATGCAGGAGGAAATATATGCAACCAGGTGTTAGAAATAACAGATTGATTTCCTGGTCACTGTGCATGATTTCTTTCTAGCCTTGTGTATATCCTGATAATCGGATGGCTTACAATATAGATACAAAGTTTGTTTTGTTTTTATTTTGAAAGGCCTACGGTATGCAGCCTTTTTCCCAGACAGCAGCAAAAAACAAGGTGAACAATTTTTGCACTATGTGGTTTTGAATTCTGTCATATTTCCTATTACGTTTCTGTCTTCCATTAGGATAGCCTAGTTTACTATATTAACCACCCGCATCATCCATATCACTTCCGATTCTGAGTTTAGTCCGCATTCTGTTGTATGTAGTGGGGTGATTTTGCTCTGTGCTGGGGCTGAGCGGTGGCTCACACGGTGCGCACAGCTGGAGGCGGTGGTAGGATGGGGGTCCTTTCATCGGGCCTTTGCGGGGCGGCTGATGACACCTGCTGGTGGATTTGCTAAGTGCAGACTTAACCGTGTTTGCAGCTGGCGGAGGATTTTGGGCTGGCCTCCCCGGCACTGACAGTCAGAGTTCGAGCTATTTAAAAGAAGCTGATCTCCTGCATGAAAAAAAAAAATAAAAGTGTCGGGAGCACATTCTCCTCCCGTTCAAACTTTTGTAAAGCAAGAGAAGCAATAACATTTCATTGTTGGAGTAAAATTAATGCCTCTGCCCTTGCTCTTGAGGTCAATAGTGTAGTGTTGTTCACAAGGGCTATGTACCTTTTTATTTATTAACTTTTCAAATATGTTGCATAAATGAATGCTTTATATATACCCGTGCACTAAATATACTGCATTAAACTAAAAATCTTTTCTGTGAAAAACCTCGGTGATTATATTTAGTGATAATGATGTTTTCAAAATTTTACAGTGTGAATACTGAAGGAAACTTCTGGTGTTTTATTTAACGGCATGGTTTCTGGCTTAAGTGTATGATTTTTCTTGCCAGCAAATATATTTCTGTATGTTTATGAAATTCTACATCTCTTTGCCAGCATAATTCCTAACCATGGAATATCTGGGATATATCAGTAATTAACTAGTATGAATAAAAATTAAAAATTCTGATTTGGTGGTGAAATTCCTCAGTAGCTGGGACCTATTGGGGTCTTCTCTGATTTTTATCTGGCTACATCTTTAATCAAAACTGATTATTTTTCTTGCTTAATTGGCCCTTTACTGCCATCTGATTTTTTTTTTTAGTTTCATAAAGAAGATAAATATTACAGTTAATATGAAAGAAATACAAAGCAATACTTTATCCTGATTTTTCTTCGTCTACAGGCAAATAAAGTGCATCAACAATGCAGTATCTTTAGTTGTTTCTAAAATATCATAAAGAAAGGGCCTCCAAGGTGCACTGCCACTGGACTTGGCGGAAGGGGAAAGATTTGGTGAAATGAGGATGCGTTCATGTAGCCAAATTTAGTGCTGTTATTGTGCTGTTCTGAGATATACAGAATTGGCAAGTAAAATTAAATGAGGAGAAACAATAGAAGAGTCAAGTTACACTGTTAATCTGAACAACAAAGGAGGGCAAATTTCTGAATTCTAAAATCATTGGTTAAGGGTTATTTGAGGTTTTTTTCCCTGTAAACTTACTGCTCTGCATTCCAGCATCCACAGTATATAAAATTCAGTGTAAGCAATCTGGGTTGAGGCTGTTCCTAAATCTCTTATATTCGTGGGGGCTCTGGTCAAATGAATTATGTCCACACACAACGCAGCTGCTCTAAAGCGTAAGGGACTGAAGTGCCACTTTGTGCAGCACTTGTGACGCTGCCCCGTTGGAGGAGACCTCTCACACAAGGAAATCGGACAAATGCCACTTCTGGCACTGGGTGGGAATTGTTAAGTCCACCTTCACAATATGATGTTAAAAATAGCTCGGTCAGATTTTTATCAAGATCAGTTTTTGAAGAATAGGAATATTTTTTTTTTAAAGATCTGAACCCGTTGAAAAATGTCGTTTGACATGAAAAGGCATTGGGAGTCTTACCTAGGATATGACAACTATTTTGTCATCTAAGTGTAGGGAAAAGTGAGGCATTTCAGATAACAAACATAAACATTTAACGGTGGCCACTGGCAATTCTGCTTGCTTTTAGTACCGTAGATTCCTAGAGCAAAATTCTGCCTCCAAATTATATGCATGCTGCTCTCATTTACTTCAGCAAAGCTTGTGCGCATATTTCAAAGGTCAAAATTTGGCCGTTGGGGCTGAATTTTCAAGGAAGAGTGTATTAAAGACATCTGTGCATCAGCAGAACCATATCCTTTGTCTTCTCCAGAACATTTCAGGAATAAGCCTAGTGCTACAAGGCACTGCAAGTGAAACATTTGCTATTTTTGAATTGCATCGGGATTGCTTAGCAGAAATATTTCTTTCAGTGATAAGTTCATGATTTCTTTTATTTCTTGTAACTTTGATGCTGAAAAGTTTTCAGTTTTAAGAGAATAAAGACTGGAGGGGACCACCCTTCTAAAAATTACAGTTGAAAATGTACCATAACAATCAAAACAAGGGGAAGTAGCCCAAGGAAATAGGTACGGTCTGTCGAGGTGCACAAACTTTTGTTTGTAGTCTAATACAGAGAGGTCAACAAGTGTTTTACACAAAGGTAGAAAACAAACCCACTTTTCATTGTGGACAGAGCTCATATTTGAAATTGTTACTAATCGGACACTTGAAAAAGCTAAAACTTGGCATTCATATTCTATTGGAGTTAGTATGTATTAAACTGATGAAGATCTTTAAACGTGTAGGTTTTCCCCTGTTTTTTAAACATTATACACTTCTTAAAATGTTTATAATGTCTAATTGCTGCTGGATTTCAAGACATATCAATTTTGTTCTTAGTTCCTGCAGATTTTGACAGAATGTCATACCAAAATATTTTGTATTTTTTGTAGGACTGGGAAACAGAAAATCATGACTGGTATTGTTTTGAATGCCATTTGCCTGGAGAGGTGTTGATATGTGACCTGTGTTTTCGTGTGTATCATTCCAAGTGTTTGTCTGATGAGTTCAGGCTTAGAGACAGCAGTAGTCACTGGCAGTGCCCAGTTTGCAGGGTGAGTACCTCTGAGATTTCATGTGCTGATTAGAGGATTGATATTCATTAATAGATTCATTAAGGTGTCCAGATGGTGTGGCCAGGTTAATGGATAAAGAACTGAATATTGAAACGATGGTACATACCTAGAGCATCTATACAGAGATACCGAAATATGGTGCATGTAGCAGATGGTCATTTTTGAAGAGCCCGGCAAGTTTAACTTATGCATTTGAACACACACAGTATACTGTGTGGGAATGTGTGTACGTATGTATGCCACGTGTGAATGCAGTATATTGTGGAAGTCTTCAACATGAGTAACCAAATTGCTGTATAAGATGCTATTGTTTTTATTTAACATCATTTTAATGAATCATAATGTATTTTTTTGTATTTTGGTGACTGCATTCTTAATATTTTATTGGAATCATATTTTACTTTATAAAGCCACAATCATGCTACTGATGAGGGCAGTTTCAAAAAATACAGAGTGAAATCCTGCTTCTCGTTTACTTCTATGTGTTCTATTGGTGCAAAAAGGCCAATATGGATTTCACCTATAGCATCCATAAGTATATTGCTTTTTCTTTAAAACTGCTATTTTAATGAGTATGGTAGGGAGACAGCAAAGAGTATTTCTCATGTACTTTCCAAGAATGAGCAGGTGTGCTGTCTGCACATCATTAGAATACTAAACATCCTAGTCAGGATGCTTACTGGTACCTGGTATTGAACCAGCCTGATGCATCTTCCTGTTGTCATCTCTGCATCGCCTCCCCAATGGAGAACATTCCTAGATTTCCGTAAATGGAGGGAATAATGCGTATAAATGTTTAAGATAAAACAAATGCTATAGAAAAGCCTAAAACCGCCGGTTGCGCTCTGCCTTGGATTGCAGGGAGGAGAGGGAATTCCCCTGCCGAAAGCCAAGCTGTGGCTGCAGGGCAGCAGGCTGATGCCAGGTGATCGGTGCTGCAGGGAGCCGGAGGCTTCAGGCGCTTCCGAGTTCGGAGAAGCAGTTTTTGGAAACACGTAGATGGTTTTGTTTCGCAACAGCACTTTCTGACCGCTGTTACCTTAGAACCAGATGTGAAAAACCTGTTGCCTCAGATTGGGAGCTCTCAGGGTTTAGGGAAATAGCAGGAAAATCGAGCCTGCCTCAAAAGAGTGGGAAAGAATGAAAAAGAAGGAGTGGCAGGGAAAAAACAGTTAAGAATGAGGACATGTAATGAATTTCTCCATATTGAATTATTAGCATTTGATTTAGCTGCTCAATATTACCTGTGTTAAAAACAAAAAATGTCCATGTATAGGTGAATTGCTTTCAGATTTTTATATAATTATCTCTTATAATTGCTGTTTCTCGTAGTAAGCATTGCTAGTTCTTATAAATAGTTAAAACTAGATAAACTGGCTCCAGTCTCCACTCTAGTTTACCAATAATTTTAGATGACCCCTGGTGAGAGCAGGGAAAGTAAATGGTTTAAGCTAGCTTGTATAAGAGGTTGCATATAACATCTCTCTTGTAACAGGGATGTCGTCAGAGTGGAAATGCTGAATCATTGCCTGAAATATGCACAGATATGTAGGGTGGTCAGCTGTGAGAACAGTTTGTCTTTCATCCTGGAGCCTTGAAATCCTTTATGGCAATAATACTAAACAAATGTTTATCTCGAAAACAACCCCATGAAACGCAGACCATGTGCACTGTGTCTGTCTTTCTGCATATTGGTTCCCTTTTCGTTATACAAAGACTAAGGAAAGATTTTGGGGGCTCTTAAATTCTCCTTGCCCCAGAGATCTTTGGCTTGCTCAGTGCCTCAGATGATGATCAACCTATTTTTGTGAATATTGCCATTTTTTCCCTCTGTGCTGGCAGCTCCTATTTTCCTTGTAACTAATCCCAATTACTTCAAGCCCTAATTCTGCAAACACGGACTAAGGAGGCTTGCACAGCCCCTGTAAGCAAAGGAGACCTAGTTTGGCATCGGAGTTAGCATCCTTGTGTCAGGCTTCAGTATTCTTCCACTGCTTTCTCTGCATCTTCCTAGGAAACAACTGCTCTAATTTGCTTTTAAAAGCAAGAGAGAGGCCTGTATTAAAAAAGCTATGGTAATTTGGAGAGCCCTGGCTGATGTCCAGAGGACGTAAAAGAGCTTAACTATCTTGCGTAAGGGCAATGGGATTTAGTTTGCATTATCAGCAGTAAATATGTATGTTCAAGCAAAGTAATAGCTGGGACAAAGAGAAGCATGTATTTTCATACTTTATTCTTGTAACTGGACATAGCACTTTTCGCCTGGGGATTTCAAAGCTCTTTACAAATGTGAAGTAGAAGTATGTTTGAAACCTCGTATATTGGGAGAAGTAATCTAAGAACACGTCATTCTTATGTAAAGATTGCTTCTGTAACGCTGCCAAGGTCAGCAAGTCTTTGGATTATTAATTTCACAATTGTTAGTTGTACTAGTTCAATCAACCTGAGCAGCTTTATCTTGCACACTTGACTACTACTAGAAACATTTTATAAAGGACATTGCCAAGGATTTGTTCATAGCTTTAAAATATTTTTCCTCCCATAATGTTTATAACAGTCCCTTGCAAACCTTACTCTGAACTCTGTTTCCCTGCTGGTGGTTTTTTTCCACTGCATCCATAAGCAAGAATGTCCAATTCTTGGTGCTTTTTCTTTTTTTTTTTTAAAATTTAACAGTACTAGTCTGAATATTTTGTACCCTACATAGTTCTCAGCAGGAGTCAAGAGTCAAACAAAGTTCAATGCAAAACACATTGCAGTGAGTGAAAATTTTCCCCAACTGCTGACTAATCATTGTCTTACGTGAAATAAATTGGAATTATCAGCAAAATTCCTCGTATAGAGGTCACAAGAGAAAGACTCAATATTGAAGGAACTTAGAGATTACACTCCACACTAGTGGAATGGCCCATTCAAGACAGGGTTAGTCAACTTGATGTCTGAAGAATGCAGAAGACTTTTATAGCTACTCTTTGGTTAGATAAAAGGAGGAAATTAATTTTCTCTAGCTGATAATTTAGCACCTAAAGATTACCGAAAGTGCTGCAAAAAGACTAGTGTTTTTTGGCAGGGAAAACAGATATATCAAAAAATCTGAATAGGAGAATATTGATCACATATTGGGATAACCGGCTATTATTATTTCTTTTTTAAAAAAATCAATTTTAAAAATAATTTTATAGAAAGGCAAAATTATGCATGATGACATATAGTTCGTCCTAGAGGAATAGATTTTGAATTGTGAAACAAAAAGAAAGAATTATTCATATGGTTTCACTTGACATCGAAATTTTTTACAGTCATCTGATCAGGGATTGATCTTCCATGCATGTGCTTCGCAAGGAATTATAACCAATTTACCTATCATAGTGGGTGTTTCAATATTTCTGGGTTTTATACATAGGAGAGTAAAGTAAACTTTAGAGCTTAAGATATTAAATGCTGTGCTGATAAGTATTCTATAAATAGGCTATTTCTGAGTTCTGGTACTGTGCTAAGTATTTCATAGAGTACATCAAAATACACCATCATGCAGTTCACAATCAACTTCAGACAGAATTTGACAAGTGAGAATGACAAACACTGGAAAGTTAGAAGCACAGGAAGATGAAGGTTACTTAAGTGAAGTAACTCAAGGGCTTAGATCAGGGGGGTTTAGGTACGAGCTGTCAGTCAGGATGGCTAATGTAAAATACAAGGAAGGAAGAAAGAATGTGGCTCTATTGACTGACTTAATGGGGCGTAACGGTAGGAGTTTGTTAGGTAGCTGTATGACGAAACATATTCTCGAAGTAGATTTGGCACAATCACACACAACAGCCATGGATTGGTGGGTAAAGGTTCCCGTGTAGGACAGGTACTGGGAGCACAGGGCGCAGAGCCCGCGCCTGGGGAGGTGTCAGTGCTCGGCGGGTCCCTCCCGTTCCCCTTGCAGCCACGTGCACCCTGCAGAAAGTCAGGGAGCCGGCAGAACTGGGTGTATTGAATAAAGTCTGAAGGAATTTGTCCACAGCAGTGAGAAGACTGGGAAACCTCCACTTAGAGCTTCCTACCGCCTTCTCTGTGCACATAAAAGCATATTTAATTCATATGATGTTTCATATTCAGAAGATGCTTAATGCACCGTACGAGTACAAACTAATATATAGATTCAGCTGTAACATTTCCGAAAGCACCTAATGCTTTTGCAAGTCTAGTTTAACTGTAGATGGTCTTGAAAGAGGCAGCTCTTAGGCCGTATTTTGCTCCTGCAGGTGCTTTTCCACATGCTGCTTTGGGCATACCGCACACTGGTGGCTCTGAGACCCATCCCATGTGCCTACAGACCTTTCTCAATGGCACAGGAAACCTGAGGACCTGAGGGCTGGAAGTTTGAGAGGGCAGTAGAAGGAGTAAAGCTTTCCGCATGTAGCACCAAATTCCTCTGGAAATCTAAGCCCTAAAAAGATCTGAAGCCAGGGGGTAAAGCAAGGAGTTCCTAAACAGCAGTGGGGAAATGTGTGTTAGGCTCATGCACATAGTTCCCCTCTGCAGATATACCCCTGGAAACCTGAATTGCTTCTGAAAATGGAACTGATGCCTTAGAAAAATGAATCTGTCATTGAGCAGCCTTCACCTAAGCTGTCACTGAACTGAAGTTCTTTGATGTGTGTGTACATGTGACAGTTGAGAGAGGAAGGGAAAAAAACATATTCGTTAAGGGAGTTTATAGGGAAACCTCTTTATGTAGAGAAAATTTAAGTTAAATTCTTACAGCTAGACCGAATGCTGGCACTGACCCCTTGCAATTTCTCAGAGTTTCTCTGTGTTTTTCACTTCAAATGAAAGATTGCAGCAGCTGCAGCGTAGTGACCATTGACACCCTGGGGGTGAGATCTACATGCTAGCTTGGGGCGCAAAGGCTGCTCACTTCCATCATAAAGGGTGCTGCCGCAGGATGGGGTGTTGCTTGGCAGTGCCCGGAGCTGCTGTGAACCTCGTGTGGTTCCTAAAGTCTTGTGGTGAACTCCTGCACGATGAGCATGTCAGAATTACTAAAGAAGTCCCACCTGCACACTGCAGTGTATTACTACCCTCTTTTAACAGCTAACCAGTGTTATTAATCTGGAATAATGAATATAAACAACAATGTAAATCCAACCGTCAGGTACTAGCTTCTAAGAAATAGCTGTGCCGCAGAGAATAAAGCGTATATAAGGTATTTCCTACGCCCATAAGCAAAGAGTGAGGTTGCGGCCTTGGCCTTCCGCCTACCAAATCTCATTAATCTTCTACATGAGGACTGCTATTGTGGAGTTTATTACTTCACTCCTGCACCCCCTATGTAAACATGTATGTCTGACCAAGCCTCTCAGTTTACCGTAATTCAAAGCAGAAGGGTTGCAGATTTCTCTAAAACTCGGTGTGACTTAAGAATCATCCTTGTTGTGGGTTAACCCCAGTAGGCAGCTAAGCGCCACACAGCCGCTCTCTCGCTTATCGCGCACTCCCAGTGGGATAGAGTTAAAATATGAGTACAAGCAAGAAAACTTTTGGTTTGAGATAAAAATTGTTTAATAAATGAAGAAAAGGAAGAAGAGAGAAAGAAAACAGAACAAAACCGGTGATGCAAAGGCAATCACTCACCACCCTCCATGGGTAGGCTGATGCCCAGCCAGTTCCTGAGCGAAAGATGGCTAATCCCCTTAAACTGCCTCCTCTCCCTGTTCATTTCAGGAGCAGAGTGAGGAAAAACAAAAGGGCGTGACACTGCAAACACTGCTCAGTGAGACCTTAAAACATCAATGTATTATCAACACTGTTTTGGTCACAAATCCAAACCACAATGCCATGTGAGCTGCTATGAAGACAATTAACTTCATCCCAGCCAGACCCAGTACAATCCTATATTAAGATAATATCCTAGCAATAGGATATCTACAATATAAAGATCCTGGTAGTCTTTTGGGGCTGGATTGAATCTTAGCAGTCTCCTCAAAACACACTTGTACTTACCCTCCTGCAAACCTTGTTTATCTTAGTAGATCTGACTGTGGGAAGAGATATGCAGGGGATCTTGTCACTTTTACAGATTCACAAGCCACCATCATTCTTTTCATTTCCCAAAAGTAGAAAACTGAAAGACCAAATTTTCATTTATACTTGCTTCTATATCACTCTGGCTATAAAGGGACCTGAAAGAGGATATGTTTTTTTTGTGTCAGAGCAATATGAATAGGTGTTATACGAATCGTACCCCCCATCTAGTATTATCTACTTTCTCACTTTAAGTGGCTTTAGGTTGACTTCTCTGTGAACACTGCACATCTTCAAAATACATAATAAGGGTTTTTTTAATTAAAAAAATTACACATTTTCCATTATAGCTTCCAAAGAATTTGTGAGTGGAACCTCCTAAAGGTCTAATCTTTGTTGGAAAGTGAATGAAGTGGTTGGATTATAACTTGCTTTCTACAAAGGGTGAGCAACTTTGCCGTAAAAAGACATTTTGCTGGCACATAGTCTCCGGTTCACTAAATTCAATACCTTTCAACATTTAGTAGAGGAAACTGGAGATCAAATTTTTCTTAAAATAAATCAATGTAGAGAAGTGAAGGAAAAGTGGATAAATTCAAGTTTGCCTGAATTGTCAAGTTAATGATATCATTTTCATTGATGCTTAAGATGATATTAATTGCTGACATCAGTAACGATACAAAGCCAGCTATAGATCTTCTCTCATGATCTGAAGGATAAGGCTGTAAACCATCTATCTTAACACAGTCCCTTACGAACTGTCTTGCCCAGCAGGGCATGAAAAACGGTTCACATGAATTCTGAAATACTTTCGAAGGATGATAAATTCAGAACCACGTCAGAAAAGGAGGTCTAGAAGGACTAGTCAGTGCAAGTGGATTTTATTGTGTCCTGATAAATTTCAGTCTTCTAAAATGCTGTGTCATTCGCAAGCATAGGGCACTCCACTGCCTAAAAGCAGTGTTTCATAATGCAGATAATTTAATGCACATTTGGGTTTGCCTTTGCAGTAGCAATGTTGGTTTATGCAAAACTGAGTAAGTGAATTAAATTCTGTCAGAATTCATGTTCTCACAGCAGACAAAGTAACACATGTATATACAGAAGGTGATTCAGACATATATCGCAGCGTAAAATCCTGTCTCGTTCCAGAGTTTGGAAGGAAGGTCTGGGAACTGTTAATGTTATCAAAATAATGCTTAAATGCACTGTGTTAGAAAGACCTAGTGCTGGCCCTTTTCACAACAGTGAGTTTTACCCAAAAAATGGCAGTGTCCTGTCAGAAAGAAGCTACAGTGGTGTTATGCATACTGTAGTAGCTCTATAGATTCATGATGGAATGGATATTTCAGCACAGTTTGTAATGATTCTATGCATACTGCTAAGCAATTAAATAAACACCTTCATTGATACTGCTGTGTGCAATTTTGATTTAAGAAGGAAGTAGTAAGTACAATCCTGAGATGTATAGGTTGCACATTTATTGTAGTAGAAGGGACAGCCTGTGATTTTTTATGTCTTCAGTGTTTTGTAGGAGGGATATAAGCAGAGGAGACACAAAGAAATCTTACCATTTTTTTTGCATGAAGGTGTAATTTATACTCTTGCCAGTAGTTGCTCTGTACTCAATGTGTCTGCTCCCTCTATATGTTCAGAGTCATATATAAGTAATTCGGTAAAACATAGCACACTTCTAGTGATCAATAGTTCATAAGCCTAATACCTCTTTTCACTGCCTATTAGGACATGGATTCTGTTTTTTTCTTGTGTATGCTAAGCAACAGTCATGTGCACAATTCTGTGGGTCTTGCTAAAGCCCACCAAAATTTGAAGACACAGGTGTAACTGAGCCACTTTGGTCCACACAGTTTGCATAGGGGTGGTGACGTGAGGCTTGAGAAGGGGAGAACTCAGCTTGGCACTCGGTGCGTTCAGAGGTGGGAGGAGTAATAAGCATTTTTTGCAGGAGATGTGAGCAGTTAGAAATCGCTTCAGGGTAGTAAACCTTGGGAGCCGTGGTGTTGCTTGACTGTGCTTTTGTTTCGGAGAGCTCCTGTAGGCTGGAGCGAGAGGAGAGCGCGTTGCAGGCAGCTGTTGTAAGGCACAGCTGCTGAGCTGGGACTGGAAAGGCCGGCTCGTAGGAGCCTTCGCAGGAGCCACCTTCTCTTCAGCAGAACGTTTTCTGCACGCAGCGCTTCCCACTAGCCTGGGTTGACTTGGAAGGGTGGGGAGAAGTCGCTAGGCTAGTCTAAGGTGAGGGGGGAGGCTCTGGATCCTGACCTGCTAAAAAGAAGCAGTCTGTGTTCCAGAATCTGTATTAGGCTTTTTGAAGGAAGAACGACAAAAAACAACAGCTGCTGTGTTTCTTGAGCGGTAGAAAGTGCTCTGAGTTTTTACTGGCTAGAGCCTGTTTGACCTCCTCCTAACTGGTGTCATTTTACCTACTAGCCCATAATATGTAGATGGTGCAGGGTGTTATTTTTAAAATAATTTCTTATTTTACTGAAAATATTAATGCCTTGCTAATAAAAAGACCATTACATAAATTTTAAACTGCTCCCTAAAATGCCTTTCTTTATTGCTTTATTCTAATTAGACACTTTTTTCATGAGAGGTTTTGACAAAGTATTATGGATACAAGTGGAAATAAACCCAGTAATTTTTCTGTAGCTGAAGTCTTCAGCCCAGATATAATTCAAAGCAACAGATATAGTTGTTGTGATGTGTTAGTGTTACTAATTTCTCAGAAAATATTTTCCCTAAAAGATTGTGTGATATGTGATTCAAAGTTACCTTTTAAAATAACGTTGTGATGAAGAGAAAATTTTTATTGGATGAGTTTTCAAGTCGAGTTTAAAATAATAATATGATCCTGTTTTTCTTTGGCAGAGTATCAAGAAGAAAAACACAAGTAAACAAGAGATGAGCACATACCTGCGATTCATAGTCTCTCGTATGAAGGAGCGGGTGAGTCTGAAATGGGGCAGTTTATCCAAGTTTGGGGTTGCACTGCAGAGGAGGGAGGAGGGCTACAGGAGGGTGGCATTTTATTTCCCTTGTCATGAGCAGTATGTGTATTTCAACATACACTTAACCATGTCTCATTGCTCAAATTAGTACCATTCTGGCAGCAGCAGTTTATGCCATGGGCCTGTGGCTCCTCTGAAATGGACATTTTTCAGGTTTGAGACAAGTGTAGTCTGTCCGATTGTGGATCTACACTTTGGCCTTGCGTATTTCCCACCTGAAATATTCCAAACTATTTCATTTTTTGAATCTTTTTTTTTGTATTTTAAGCAGAGTGTAAATGCAGTAACTTACACAGTCTCATGGTCCTTTCAGGCTATAGATCTAAACAAGAAAGGGAAGGACAACAAACACCCAATGTATAGAAGGCTGGTGCACTCAGCTGTTGATGTTCCTACTATACAGGAGGTAGAGTGACTTGCTTTCTAAATTCCATGCTGTTTATGGTGTCTTTTAACAGTGAAGATAAACCTTAAGCACTAAAGCACTAATCCTGTTTAATTCTCCTTATGATCAGTATTTCAGTATTGTGACCGGTGTTGGAAATGGGAGCTTAAAATTCAAACTTTTCCTCATAAATGGGTAACCAAATGAAACCATTCTGAGTGGTGCCTAGTTTTCAGACGCAGTATCCTCAATTCCTTCTGTATTAAGGTTTTAGTGGGAGCTGTAGGTAGCTGAAATCTTTAGAGAAAGTACCTTTTAATCTAAGTCATTGAATGTGGACTTGAGTGCTCATGTTTGCATATCTGGCCCAATGTTTTTGATCGTATTCCAATTTTTGTCATTAAGGCCTTGTGTAGGCGGCAACTTGATAAACATCAAAATGATTCATAAAGAACCAGTTGTTCTGTTGATCGTGAAAAACGAGACTCACTTAAAACATCTGTTTTGCATTAATTGTTCCAAAAATAAAGTTCTAGTAAATATGTTGTCCTTTTTTTCCTGAACCAAAGTCTGACCATGACTCATGCAAATCAACTGCACATGACCAAAATGAACAGCATATTAATCTTTATTCATTGCTGCAACTGGATTGCTGTGCAATGCTGTAATATATGTTGTCCTTTACAGCCATAGGTGTGAAAAGCCTTTGTTTTATTGTTATTGAAACAGATGGATAAACAAGAGCTTCACTGGGAGTTTTGGAGACCAGCACTACTGGCTGGCTTGAAGTACTGACAGCAGTGGTTGAGCCTGAAAATAGGTCAGGCCTTCCTTTCACTCTGTCGCCTTCACCAGCTTCCACAGAAGCTCTTTTGGCCTTGGTAACATCCCAGAAACCAATGATGGTTTGTTTGATGATTGGAGTTCTCATAGGTGTTCTTGACAGAGGTCAACTGAAAACGCCGCATTCCTTTATCAGACAAAAGGCCTTAGTAGGTATTAATAAATGAGCTGCGTGGCATTTGTTAGGAGCTTGGAAGACTTGAGACAATCAGCCTTCATCAGAAAACACTGACTGTCAAGTGAAGATTCTGGAAGTATAAAGGCAGTCAACGTTCATTTGAAACTAGCTGGTATTTTAAGGTATAAAATTTCCACCTCAGGGAGTGTACTTTAATTTCAACAAGTGTTCTGAGCCCCACCTTATGATGCAGCTACTCCAGGTTTATTGTGTTATAACCACGAGATTATTAATTTTTTTTTTTTTTCAAACTTAGTCAAGTATTAAAGCACCCGTTTTACTTCTGGGCATTGCATAAAGGGACCAATGCAGCCAGTGTTCAGGTACTAGCAAACCATGTCAGGGTTTTAAGTATTGCTTCTGTATGCAGGAAAGGCAGCATTGACCTGTGTTGCATAATGCAGATTTCTGTGGAAGCTGCTCTGCATAAAACAGGTACAGCACTTTCAGCAGTTTTTTCACAGTCCTGTGTTTTCTTTTGTGTAGAAAGTAAATGAAGGAAAGTACAGGAGTTATGAGGAGTTCAAAGCAGATGCTCAGCTGCTCCTACACAACACAGTGATTTTCTATGGAGGTAAAGTACTGCATTTACTGCTTGCTTTATTTGATTTGTCTTTATCTGTAGGAAAGTCACTGCTTCAGGATTGAATCTGATATTAGATAATCTTAAGTGTGGGTGAGGTCACTTGAGAGCCTTTAAAAATCAAAGTAAGCTGCGAGAGAGAGGACTTGCAGGGTCTTTTCTGGCCCGCTTACTATGTAGCTGTTTTCATATTCTCTGACTGAACCTGTTAGTGGGAATTGGTACCTTTGCCATCCTGTTTCTTCTGCAGCATAAGTCAGATATACTGCAGATTTCTGCCAGTGGACATGTGGTGTTCTAGGGTGGAAAGAGGTCTGACCTCTGATGTGCGTTGTCAGCAAAAATATGTATTATAGACATATCTTTCACTCATGGGATATATCAGCCATAATGTGACAGCAAATCCAGCTACATCCACACTAGGAGTGTCCTGCTGGTGCAGTGTGTGGAGGTGCAGACATCAGACAAGCTGCCACTGGGGAAGTAAAAAGTGAGTGTTTGGTATGGTGGGACAGTCTGATTGGAAGTGGAAAAACAGCAACACTATGTCCAAAAGCCATAGCCAGGTCCTGCAATGAGGTTCTGCAGAGCCATCCTCTGAGGAAGGACGTAGTTCTCCCCGCAGGCATGGTTCACATCAGGGAAACTGGGAGGAGACTGGGACCAATCCATTCGCAGCATCAGAAGGTTCACACTGGTTTTGGTAGGGAGAGATGTGAATGTGCTAATAGAGAAATACAGAGGTGTTAAGGGAAACACATAGTGATAAATGGTCTGTGAAGCATTACTCTGAGCAGAAATACTTACGTGATTGTACCTGTGTTCCTGTGATAGCAGAGAGCCGTGGTTTAGGGCAATTACAGTGTGTCATTAAGACACCAGCAGAGAAAGAAACGGGATCCGTATTAAGAGCAACTCTGTCTCCCTGCTGCTACTCCCCAGATATCTACTTGTATTGTTCAGTTTAAAAGCTCCCAACAGTACTTTTTGCGTATAAATACAAAAGAGAAAACAAATATATTGCTAGATTTGTTAGATTGTTAGAAAATTGTTAGATTGTTAGAAAATTTTAAATGGAAGGGTTATCCAAGTGACTAAATTATGTTTTGTATTCTTAAGCGAGACAATTATACCATGAAAGTCATAGCAATGACAGCTGCAAATCTTTGTGAGCACCGTGATTATACTGTGATTGTTCATACCATTTATTTTTAATTCATAGCGGACAGTGAACAAGCCGATATAGCGAGGATGCTTTACAAAGACACATGTCATGAAGTAAGTAGTACCAAGTAACCAAGATGTAGACAAGATTCTTGATTGCCATTTCAGAATCTAAAGCAATTATTCTTCGTATTTGAAGTTTGTTATAAATTTTCCCCAAACTTTCTAACAGCTGATTCAGATTTCATTTTTTTGTTTTTGTTTTCTGCAAATAGACTGTCATTTGGAAAATACCAATACTCAAATTTTAGTTTTGAAAATAGTCTAGTAATATATAATTGGACTAGAAATAATTGTGCTTGCTAATATAAATTAAATCTGAGGTGAGATTTCTACCAAATTCTGTCATTTGCATTGAAACATTTCCCAACGTTCAGAGGAGACCAAAAAACAAAGCAAGAGAATCTGTCCCACTTTCTCCGTTTGTACAATTGAATTACTTCTTTCAGAATGTACTTTAAATATTTGATTAATTTAAAGAACTGTTCTTTGCATTTTAGCTATAAGAAATCGCTAAGATTTGAATTAGTCTCCTCCCTCTGCCTTGTTTTTCTAAAATATGAATAATATTTCTGCAGGTTGTCTTTCATCCACTCTCAGCTCACCTCAGGTTCACACCTCTAGTTTGCACAAACAGTAGTAACCCTGCCAAAACAGCAAGCAGGGCTGAAAAATTTAAGTACTTAAGAGAGAGGGATACTACTGAAGTCAGATAAATAGGAATTTTTGGGCTTATTTACCTTTTTTTGTTTTTCAGCTGGATGAACTGCAGCTTTGCAAGAACTGTTTCTATTTGTCAAATGCGCGACCTGACAATTGGTTCTGCTATCCGTGTGTATGTTGCTGACACAGATTTTTATTTGTTTGCTTTTCTGTCTGAAAGTTTCGGTGTCATTAATGCATTGAATATTCCATTTCAGTAGACTTGTTTCAAAAGCATGGTGAAGAGTCTGTAAGCCTAGATACTTTACACAAGCGAAATGTTGATTGAAGTTCAAAGCTGTAACAATATAGGTTATAAAACTTGGTTATCAGCTAGTTACAACAATCTCACAGGAAAATAGGGAGCTTACAGAAATAAAACTTTGCTCGTGGATGAAGCTAAAAAGACAGTTTAATTTTTCAGCTGCTTAAGATCTCTGTTTTCAATAGACAGTTACACCCTTTTCAGACTTTGTATTTTTTTTTCTTTGATCCAAGCAATACATCTAACAGGGAAATACATATCGTAAGGGGCTAAAAATGAAAGTGGCACTAGGCATAAATAGCAACCTTATTCTTAACATACTAGCACAGTATTACAGCAAAATATTTGTGGGAAAATCAACACTTCATACCCAATAATAAATACAACATTTTTTCCAGATACCTAATCATGAGCTGGTTTGGGCCAAAATGAAAGGCTTTGGGTTTTGGCCAGCCAAAGTCATGCAGAAAGAGGACAATCAAGTTGATGTTCGCTTTTTTGGCCATCACCACCAAAGGTAATTTATTAATTCTGTGGGCTGCTTTTTACAAACAATACTTAAAAGAATTTATCTCATCTATCATGTTGTAAATCCTGGCTCAGCTAGTTGCCAGCATTAGAAAGACGGAGTACGTTGCCATAATTGTTCCAGAAAATTTAAAGCTCAGTTGAACACATCCGAAGTTGCCAGATTCTCTTTCCACAGTTGCCATAGGGATGTTACTTAATGCCATTTTAATTAAAGAACGCAAGTGAACTTCAGCTGTTACTTCAAATCGGTAGCAGGCTGCTAATCCAGGCCAAGGTGGAAATTGGAGAGAAATGTACTCGTACTACCAAGTATTTTCTCTTCTGAGCAGGCACGTTGTAATTTTGTGTTTTAGTAACATAATGTACATCACAAATGTTTGTGTCTCACTGCTAGAACATTGACAGAGCTCCTGCTGTGAGCCAGTTTGCAATTTTGGAGAATGTCTCTACATTGGAAACGTCACTCCTACAGATCAGCTTTTACTTCCATCTCCAGTTGTTTGTTCAGCATTTGGGGAGGATTATAGTAGTGTTACTGCAGTGGTTGAACTGATTTTTTTTTTTTTTTTTTTCTGTTTGATTTATATGCCTGTAATGTGAGGAGAGGAGACATTTGCAAAGTAATTCGTGGTTGTTGGGAGGGTGGTGTATTTTGGTGCATCCCAAAAGGGCCTAGACAATTCAGGAACGGTGATTTATGAGGCTGTTTATTTAAATTACTTTCAGTGTGACTTGCACAGCGTATAACATGTTTTCGTTTGTTATATGGACTACCAAGATCTTCTTATAGCCATAGAATGAGTAAAGGATCTTTATTTGTGTCACAATCACAGAATGATTTACCTTGAATCTGTTTGCAAATGCAGCTTATCTCATTAGTAGTTTTGTCATTAAGTTCAGCTTCAAACTGTTCAATAAAGTAACATGACACTTGTGGCATGAGGTGCTTGCAACTTCGTAAACGTGTGCTGATAGGATAGGCAAAATACGTTTTACTAGAGTGCCATTGCTTAGTTACTGTGCTGGACTTGGACGAAAGGCCAAATTCCTGGTTGGTGTAAATTAGCACTGCTTCCTTGACTTCACTGTAAGGAAATTTATATTGCAAGAATTGAGAATCTGGCTGCAGACATTTAATTTGTTTCAGTATTCACTCTGTTATGTAGATGTGTGTGGCAGTTGACTCTCTTTAGTGTCCAAGGCTCCTTGGTGTAACCTTTCAAAATGTCAGGAGCTGCCCATCTAGCTCTATGAGGACTCTCTGAAAATATTTAAGAGGACAAAGTACCTTTGCAACCAAGTCACTGGCATGAATTCAGTCCAAAAGAGCATGACAGTCCCCACATGAGTTCAGTCCTGATAGACAGGGGTCCAGACTACAAAATGCCTCTATTCAAGGTGATGTTTTGGCACATTCCTTGACACTTTTAGCAAAGAGGTCAAGGGCTAAATCAGATTAGCATACGAACCTTCAATAAAGATGGTTCTGTGTCTGATTCAGGGCATTTAGCAAGAGAGCGGGTGGGAGATGTGGCTGCTCTTGGTGCTGAGGGAGGTTTGTGGTTCACCAAAAATCAAAGAGACTTTCTGCCATAGCACCCACAGCTAACAAGTGCTTTAGTGCCTAATGGTATGTAGTCCATTTTTTTCCCAAATATGTTGAATATACAAAAATTCTGAGGAAAAAGGAGTTGTCAGCCATCAGCCACTGTGAAAACTGCTTTTGGAAGTCAGTTTCTCAGGTCAAGATCCTTCATCTGTATTTAATGTTTCTGAACGTGCCTGTACTGTGTATTCAAAAGGGCCTGGATCCCCTCTGAAAACATTCAAGATATCACAGTTAACGTCCATCGGCTGCACGTGAAGCGCAGTATGGGCTGGAAGAAGGCCTGTGACGAGCTGGAACTGCACCAGCGTTTTCTTCGCGAGGGAAGATTCTGGAAATCAAAGAATGAGGATAAAGGAGAAGAGGAGGCAGAGTCAAGTATCTCTTCCACCAGCAATGAGCAGGTGAGCGCTGCTGCAATGTTAGCAGTCACGGCAATTTATTAAAGGGTACAAAGATGCCGTATTTTTTATTAATCTGCTACTAAATTAGCCTTTTGCTCTGTCTGTGGTTTTGTGGTGACAAGAAGAGGGTTCAAAGGCTTAATTTCCATATGTTTTGTGGTTCAGGAATAGCAAGAGTATAGAGCTTTCCTCTTCCCTCCATTTTTTGGATGACCTCTGGGAAGTTTTGAAATGTTTGTCACCTGCAGCACCTTAATGAGACAGAGCAAGATTTCTAAAGTTAAACAGGAATGTTCAAGTTAAATGTCATGGATATCAGATAGACCGCAGCACTGCCTCCTTGGACTCCCCTCAAGGGACAGCCCTGTAGCTGTTCAGCCTTTTCCCAGCTGGACTGTGTTCACTTTGGACTGTGTTCTGCGTTACAGATCCCTGAGTAACACCAACCAGGACATTTTCGGCAAGTCCAATTAAAGTTAGGTGCAAATGCTGCACTTGAGAACCATGTGACCAGCAACTGATTCCAGTCGTTAAGAATAATTCTGCAAAACAAGAAAAATTATATTGCTTTAGCAAAGGTGAAAAGCACAAAGAGACAAGATAAAAAACCTTGCATTGCCATATGGAAATTCCCTTCTCATAGCTGAATCTTGCTAGCCACTCATTGTCCAAGAGGGTGCTACATATTCACTATTACTGACTTGCAGTAAGATTTTCGTAGCTTGCAGGTGCTTCCCTGTATTTTTGGCAGCCTCTTCTCTGGCAACGTCTTTTTTCCTCATTTAAAACCACCATCCTCTCTCTCAGTCTGTGTTTTAAAAAATCAGTGTGTTTTGACCCTTTGCACTTCATGTCAAACAGCTCTATCATCCAATTTGTACATAAAAACTTAAAGCTTTTAAAACCGGATATTGCTTTAAGGGGTCATTCCTTATCAAAGTCATTTTAGGCTTTTTTAGCCTGGTTTGCTTAGCTAACCACTTGCGACCCCTTTATTTAGTGTTGTGTAGCCAGTCATGCAACAGTGGATGATGAAACAGGAGAACAGTCACAAATAGTATTTATGAAAGATAACAGAGGCATTTTCCCAGTTTTTCAGAAGTGTCAGTCACAGGGTTTAAAGTGTCCATTTGCATATTTTCTATTCCACCCCAGCTGTTCATCCTACTCCTGGTTAATGCTTATGCCTGTTTCACTGGTATCCCAGGTACAGGAACATAAGAGTGGCCATCGAACTCGATGCTCTGCACTAATCTGCAGTGTCCTCTCACACCAGCTAGTACTGAAAGCTTAAAAGGCAGGAGTAAGAATTTTGCTGTAAGGCACTGTAAGATAATATACCATCCACTTAGATCTCACCTTTGTTTCTAGTGCTGGAGATTGGCTTTTATTCTGGAGCTCAAAGTTTCATACCCCTTCAAGCATACAGTTATAATCAATTATAGCAAGTCTGGATGATCTTGCTACCTTTACATATATACGTTCTCTTTATAACTATTGCTTTTTTTCTGACTTCCAACAATTATGCTGAACTATGGGTCACTGATAGCAGAGTTTTCCTGAAAACAAGTGTTTGAACTTGTATGTGAAATGAAGAAAATAATGGTTAAGGGTATTTTAACAAATACATATTGAATTTTGGAACAGTATTCAACTTTGTTTGCTAAATTAAATAACTGAAAATAATTTAAAAGGTCCATCAGTCATGTTGCAATGAATGCTACTTTTATGGACTGTTTTTTTGAATGATTCAATATGCTTTTCTTAATGTTCACAGCTGAAGGTTACTCAGGAACCAAGAGCAAAGAAAGGACGACGTAACCAGAGTATGGAACTCAAGAAAGAAGTAAGTAACCTCAATTACCATGTTTGTAGAGACAGCAAAGTGCAAAAAGACTGAAATTTTAGTAGACACTCGAGTTTCTGTCACCTTTCACTGATTTTACAGTATTAATATTGGAGATGACAGCGCCATAGCTTGGTCCTCTTTGCTAACAAACGTAATCACAACTTGTACATGCACGCCAGTGGGGTTATTGTGGTAATGTTCTGTGTCATGAATAAATCAACAGCTTACGACATTTTTTTAAATGACAAATTCAGGCTAGTTAGTAAAGCTGTGAACAGCAGAAATTGTGAAGTATTTTGCACGATTGAGAATATTAAGTTTATAAAATGTCATTTTCATTTTTGCGTGTGGAATTTCCTTCTTTGTTTATCCACCTTGCGCACTGAGCGAAGTGGGGGAAACAAACCTGCGCTCCTGTAACCGAGGGACTGTATTATTGTGCTTGTACACAAGGGGGCAGTTGCAAAGGCAGCCATGAAGCTCATCTTTCCTCACTTTGGAGTAGTTTTTCCTGGCCTTGTTTCAGCTGCATATTGAACACTGAGGAAAAGTTGCACATATGCACAGCCCTCGGAAGAGGACTCAGGACTCTGTTACAGGGGAAGGTTCAGGTATTTTAGCAGTAGAGTTATATGGGATGGCCCTGGTGCCTGAAATACAAACATTGCCACTCCTAATATCTGGGCACCTGCCCCCCTGCTGTACCTGACACCACAGGACCAGCTCTGTGGCGCCTGCATTGATGGGGGCAGTGAGTGACACACAGTCTGTGCTCCCTGGGGCACAAACTATATTTGAGTGCAAGATAGTGAGGCTACAGTTTAGGATGTCACATCATTTTTATCGTGTTTTCTGTCAAGCAAATGCTGTAATTTGCTTCATATATTTATGTCTTAACATTTGCCTTCTTAGCTCTGCTCATACATGATCAGTGATCCAGAAGTCAATCACAGTGACCTATTGGAGAGTAATCGGTTGCAAAAAGGAATACAGAGTCAGCCTTTTGATTGGTGTGAGCAGTGCCCCATCACGCAGGCAAGCGCAAAGCCCAGTCATGAGCAACTCTGGTGTTTCAGGGACTGTATGTTTATCTATACACTGTTAAGTGAACTTTTAAAAAAGCTAAGTTAAAAAAATAGTGTTCATCTGTGTCTTCAGGCACTTCAAATACCAATAAGAGTTTGCAAGGATGCTTTTTTTATCTCTTCGAAAGAGCAGGAACAATTGGTGTTACAGTGTAATAACACAGGCTGCTAAATTCAGTACAGTACACTACAGTAACTATGATTTCTTTCTTGATAACTGTGTAATTACAGAAAGCTTCTGTGGCCATCCAAGTCAGTTCTGTATTATTGGAAGGAAGACTTAGATGCTCATTAGCCTTTCATCTTCAAAGCACCTTTGAAGTATTAATCAATCTTTGCAGCAGTTCTATAAAATCAGTGGAATACAGCAGGCTCCAGTGGAGCCTGTTGGGCTGGAGGAGGCCCAGAGTTTGCCAAAATAATTCAGGTACTTTGGTCCGGCAGTTACAGTCCCTTCAGGGAAAACAGTAGGGAGAAAAATATGTAGCAACCCTTTAGGAACCCCAAGGGATCTGCAGTGATTCAGCAGAGTCTCTGGTGTTGATGGGACTTTTTGCGAAGCGAGGCTGGTGAGTGTGGCACACTGATGTGCGCTTCCATCTGCAGGGCTCCTGACGTCAGAAAAGCCTGACCAAAGAGCCTGCCGCCGTCATGCTGCTTTTCCTCAGGGATCCCGTGTCCCATTTGTGCTAAAAGTCATCAACAGACACCTTTCACATTAATTGTGCTGGCATTAGTCATATAGCATTTTTTCCCCAGGGGGAGCTGAAAGTTAACTTGTTCTGTTTCGATATCTGGATTTACAAGTGTTTTCTTTCTCGGTAGGAGCCGGAACCTGAAACTGAAGCAGTAAGTTCAAGTCAGGAAATTCCCACAATGCCTCAGCCCATTGAAAAAGTTTCAGTCTCAACTCAGACCAAGAAGTTAAGTGCCTCTTCTCCAAAAATGCTGCATCGGAGCACCCAGACCAGTAATGATGGAGTATGTCAGAACATGTGCCATGACAAATACACCAAAATCTTTAATGATTTCAAGGACAGGATGAAAGCCGATCACAAAAGAGAAACGGAGAGAGTTGTGCGAGAGGCAGTGGAAAAGGTAACGCTTGTTGAACCCCACCTACACTCTGGTTTGAGGAGAGAAGTGTGGATTTTTTCACATTCTTTTGTAACATTCGCCCTTAAGAAAATGAATAAAAAACTTTTTCAAAGAAAGCACATAAAAATAGTCTCCATTATTGCTTTTTAGACCATTTCTATACCAACAGACGTTAGTTTAAACAGAAAACTCCCGCTTTTTTGGTTCTTATCCAGTGAAACCAGTTTGTGATCCAAAAATGAAACTAGTTGGTCATTCATGAGTATCTGTTTCCAAAGCCTTTGTCTCCCTTGTCAAGTGTGGTTGTAATCAGTGGCATTGTTTAAATGCTATTCATAGATAATTCTTCTTTTGTCAGTCTCTTGACCCAAACCTTAAATAAATTTGCTGAAATTTGTTTAAGTTTTCTTATCTAATGATAACCTGTTTAAAATTCAATATCTAAGCCTGAGCTGGTCACCTCTGGCTGGAGAGAGCAGGACAATTTTGAGGATGATTTGTCTGACCTCTCTGAAATACCTTTCTTAAGAGAAGGTGAATTTCCTTCTGGATGGACTACAGAATGAACCCAGGGAGTTTAAGTGTTAATCCTCTAGGATTAAGACACCAAACTTTTAGATAACTGAGCAAGGGCAAAGGAATCCCACAGACAATGAATACTAAACGGTACCTCTTACTGCACTCAAGGATGTTCTGTTTTGTATTTTCTGTTGTGCCTTTGCTGTAGATTTATATGCAGTTGTAGATTTGGAAAAGACAAAAGCTTTGTCTAAGGTAAATTGACAAATTTGTAAACTGATCACTGACAAAATATACATGGAACCTATTTAGCTGGTTTTGTAGACACAGAAATACGGTGACATTTTAATTTTGATTGTTTCTTATGGGATGAAAGTTTTGTTATAACTCTAAAGGAGATAACTTTTTGGTTTCTAAATAGGAGAAACCTCTAATTATGGGACCTCCACCCCCATCAGTAATAGAGATTTAAAGAGTAGCGGTTTAAATAAGATACTTTTATTCCCATAGCTGTCCATTGACATGTTTTGCTGACTCTCTTATGGCAGCTGCGTACAGAGATGGAAGAAGAGAAAAGGCAGGCTGTAAATAAAGCTGTGGCCAATGCACAAGGAGAGATGGACAGAAAATGTAAGCAGGTAAAGGAGAAGTGCAAAGAAGAATTTTTAGAAGAAATCAAGAAGCTAGCAGGCCAGCACAAGCAACTGATTTCCCAGACCAAGAAGAAGCAGTGGGTAAGTGCCAAAAACCTATTATTACAAGGCAATAAGTGGAAATGTATGGTTCATACTGCAGGCCAACTGAAGGTGGTTTCTTCCTTACTTCTAACTGCACCGCTCTTTCTATGGTCTTTCAGCTTTAACATTTTCTTCTTCACATTAACCACTTTCAAATTTTCTTAACCACCAAATTTCAACTGGAAGTTCTCGTTACTTTCCATCTTTATGTAGTGTTAACAGCACCTTCTTCCCGAGTCTGATCATATGTTAGTATCAAACCGTTTTTTTCTAAATGCAATTTTACTCCATATGAGACATGTTTTGGATTATGTTCACACTCCTTTGATCTCAAGGCCCCAGAGGCTACAATATCTGGCTGCATCAGTTTGGATTCCCCTGCTAATAATGCTGGTAGTGATATCCTTTTGGCCTTTTCCTCCCCTAGCTTTTTCTGCAGCTCTTTTATGTTCTTTTGTATTTAAGACATGACTTTCTGAAATATATTCCTCTCCCTTGCTCATTCCTTAAGCCCAAATCTACAGCACTACCTACAAAAGATGTATTTGTATGCCCTTTGGAAGAGTGAAAACAGACATCTAACTTACCATTCTGTTACACGCTGCAAAGTTTTCCCTGGTTTTGTTTGGTGTGTGTCTCGTGTTTCCGTTTGGAGCCAGAAGTGTGTTTTCCCGGAGGTCCGTGCAGCATCTACTCAAACATTACAAGTGCTTTAACACTGCGCTGCTGGCCTGTCCCAGAGGACGGGTGCACGCTGTTGTGCTGAGGCACAGCGAGCCTGGCACACGGGCAAACTTTGCTATTTCTTTGCTAATTTTCATAGAGCAAGGAGATGAAAGGCGTTGTTCAGGAAATCACGCTGTAATAGCTGTCTATAACGTAGAGGGGGGTGGGTACAAGATTTTCTCCTCGCCTCCTTTGGAGCTTTGCTGTTGCCAGGTGTGGCTGAGAAGCGTGCGGGTGCCTCGCACAGGGCGGTCTGGGGGGTGATGGACAGCTGTCATCCCACTGCCACTGCCGCATGGGGACAGCCAGCCCTGGCCCCGGCCCCAGCTCCCGTTTGTCTGCCGCAGGAAAGGGCTGTTTGTTTCTGTTCAGTCTCCTTAGTCCTTGTTCTTACAGATGAAACGACGGCCCCTGCAGAGAAAACTCTGCTCTGTAGAAGAGTGAAATAAATACTAAGGCGAGACAATCGGTTGCTGACTATCGCTGTGACGAGTTTGCTTTTTGGTGAAGAGAAGAATTACTTCAAATGCCAGAGCTCCTGTAGAGTCTTGGTTTGTGTTCCTGGTAGAGGTTTTCCTGTGGGTGGTAGGACACTGCAGTGCTGGTCTCTGTCAGGCAGAATTCCCCCGTCTGCCTGTCTCTGCAGACCAGAGCAGTTATGTAGGTCTCGGACTTGATCAGGTTACTGTGTCTAATGAGTCCCCAGCTGCTGGTGGCTGCCTGCGCGCTCTGCCTGTGGCACTTGAGAGGGAATCGCAATTGCCTTTGCCTGCTGTAGAACTGTGTCAAATTAGCTCTCTTCTGTCGAAAGTTAAGAGTGCACGTGTGAACTGTCGCCAGCATTCAGCTGGTACGCAGTAACTCGATCCCAGTAACTTGATTGTGAGTCTGTACTCTTACCTATAGCTGCTTTTTGGGTTTTTTGAAGGCAAAATTTGTGAAGAGTCCCCAGACTTACTTTCATCTGCTCCCGTGGGCCTTCACCGTGTCCTTTAGGCTAATCAGAGAGTGCCCTGGTACCACATCCCTGCATTTTATGATCATGTCCATAAAGCCTCTTTCCCAGCAAGATGATTAAAGATATAAAGAGCATTTGACAGTCTTACCTATTTCTGTGGCCCCAGACCTGTCAGTCACCGCCTTAAATGAAGGCATCATCCAGGCAGCTGGTTTGCATGTGGTAGGAGAGGGAGGGAACTGCAAATCACCTTTGCATTGAAGCGGATGGGTCTGCCTGCCAACACGCAGCCTCGGGCAGCTGGAGTTGGGCCAATTACACAACTCCCCAGCGGTTTTTCCTTCGGTGGCGCTAATGACAGTCCCTGGTGTGTAGTACAGCTCTTCTATGCTGCTATTATACCTCCTTACCAAAATCTCGTGTAATTAACGCACATACTAAATGACTTTTGGTGGCTTCGCTTTTTAATTAGAAGCAGAGACCTCTGCTTTTGCGTAATGCAGATGTCTAGGCTTGGGAATACAGCTGCTGTTATTCACGTTGCATTTGTCTTTTTCTCATACCTAAATAAAAATGCCGTCAGGACAAAGGGATTGTTCCGCTGGCGGTGTACAGGCACATGGGAAGATGCACTCCCAGCCCTCAGGAGCCTAACGCACAGCTAAAGAACAACATTTTCTGTTGCTCTAACTGGTTACGGTCCCTTTGGCTTAAGCCAATTTCATTTTTATACCTCCAGAAAATTTGGGTATAATACAGATACCCCAAGTAAACAGCAAATGAAAGGAAGAAGTGTAGAGGCACAGATAATGACGGTAAGATTTTGCAGTCTGATGGCCTCCAGAATACAGGCAAACATGCTGGTCATGACAATGTTTCTTTTTTGATTTCTCCCAGTTCTTTTGTTTGCATAGCAGCCTCATTTAAATTGGTGCATAGTTCATTTTTCTAGGTAATTTTCAACTTCGATCTCTTTCAATTAAGTTTACATGTGTATTTATTGTACCTTGCAATAGGTCATTTTTAAGCGAGTGAGCATTGTCCACGATGTGTACTGCCTGAAACAAAACCCCAAGTGATTGATGCAAGTTAGGAAGAGGAAAATACAAAGGAAAGAGGAGGCCTGAGGCCAGCTGGCATTCTGCCTTCTCTGCCACACGTGCCGAGGCCAGCTTAGATGACACTATGTTCCTTTTCTAAGAGGAGATTTACATCGCACTTATGGCCAGCATATGTAAAGGAAGGCGGAGGACCCACAGATCACTTGTCCTCTCCTGTCGTAGCTTTTTGTGGTGTCTCCAAGGAAGCAGATGTGAAGCTGCTCTCTGGGCTGAGGCCCAGGCTGTTCCTAGCGGAGGGACACAGCTGTTCCCCGCACCTTTCCAGCGGATGATCCTAATGGTTCCCACAGGCTTGTGGGCAGCCAGCAACAGGAAAAACCAGGAAAAACAGCTCTCCAGAGGACACTTGTTTGAAGACATTTCTATAAATAAACTTCCCTGGAGCTAAGTCAGAAAAGGAAAATGGAGAGGTTCCCTTCTCGTGCAGCTAGGGCAGTCCCTTTATTGCTGATGTAAATAAATAGTTATCTGTTTAGCCAATGTAGACGTTGGCTTTCTTGGATCTCTCTTTTAGTAGTGTGTAGGGTTGCTGTGGTTTTGTTTTGTTTTCAAGCAGCTGGGTTTGTTTGCTTTGTAGTTCTCTCTTGTATTAACAGTGCTGTAGCTAGACAGGACATAAAAAGTAAATTGTGTGTTATTCTGAGGCTTGACAGCAGCCTGCACAGGCTGTGTGAAATGTCCCCCTCTGTTCCCCAACATGTAATAAGCATTTCAGCCTTGATTCATGAAGATACTCTGATTTTGAGCACACCCAACTCAGAAAAACAAATCTGAGATCCTTAGAACCTGGCTTTTTCAGGGGTGCCGGGTAGAAGCGGTTCCTTTAGCAGCAGTGCCACCCTGCTTTACCGGATTTTGTCAGAGCGCTAGTTCAGGCCTTTGCTACTCTCCTTTAAGGGGTATAAAACCCCCTGGGGACAAGGGCCCACTGCCCGTCTGGGTGCTGTACCTCCTGCCTGACCACTTTGAGCGATGACCAGCGTGTGGTTTCCTTTTAGTTCCTCCGAGGCCACAGGGTTATTTTCCAGGTGGCTCTTCCACCTACTAGAAAACCGAGGGCGTTCCGTGTGCTCTGGGCTGGAAATCCTCTTTGCTGCAGCACTCCCCAGAGCCAAGTGTTTCTGCAGAAATCATGGGCTGTGCAGCATCTCTGTCTTTCAGGGGTTCTGTGCTGTCCTGGCAGGCATGACCAGGGACGAGAAGCCCCTGTAGCCACCCTGTGTACAACAGGTCTTGTCTGGTTTCTGGAAGACTTGAAGGAAAATGCACTTTCTTGCTCTTCTCAGTATCGCTGATGTAGCACGAGGTTTTCTTGTCACGGGATGGCAGCGCTGTCTGGCCATCAGCAAACCCCAGTGACAGCAGCCGTCCTGCAAACCTGCCCGAAATGGGCTGTAAAAAGCACTTGGTAACGAATTATTCTCTTCTCTGGTTATGTTATTGTTGCGACTTTTGAGATTTTCCTAGCCCAAAAGGATCTTCCCCAGCAACCTCTGGACACGTCAGGCTTAGAAAGAAGCCTCAGAAACGCTAATTTTCAAGCTTTTGCAGAACCTGTTCACGCCAGAAGAGCCTGTTGATTTATCGTAGCTTTTAAGCCTGCTGCTATCAGGCTTAATCAGGCTGCTATTATACAAATGTAGGGGAAATGTATTATACATTATATACAATTCTATTATATTATTATATATTATATAATAATAGTAATAATAATTATATTCTATATTATATATACAATTATATTGTTATATTATTATATATACAATATTATGTACAATACTATTATACAAATGTAGGGGAAAAGATGGTTCCTGCGCCGTGTGGCTGAAAAATGTCAGTCCACTGCGCTGTGCAGATTTAACTAAAGATCGCTGCTTTACTTGGTGAAAAATGCCCTCCTGGCTCTGGATAAATCAAAGAGAAGCCTTGCTCTGCGTGTGCTGGAGCTTCCATGGGAGGAGAGAACGCTTGGTAAGGAGGGATCCTGCCGGGGGGGGTTAACCTCGTCTCCTTTGTTCTCCCCAGTGCTACAACTGTGAGGAGGAGGCCATGTACCACTGCTGCTGGAACACGTCCTACTGCTCCATCAAGTGTCAGCAGGAGCACTGGCACGCCGAACATAAACGTACCTGCCGCAGGAAAAGATGAGAGAGTCGTTCTTCCCCTAGAAAACCACCCTGATGATTGCTATTCTCAGACACAGCGGTTTTTGTTTCCAAGAAGCCAAAATTGTTTAGAATTTGCTTCCCATTTTGCACCAGCCTTTAAACACTTTTCGTAAAAGAAATTTTGCACAGCAACTTCAAGCTTCTGTTTAAAGCTCCTCCAAAATTTTGTCAGCGAAATGAATTTAACATCTGTGGGAGCAGGTTACTTTAAATAATTTTAAACTAGAGGATTTGTTGCATTTTCAGCAAATTTTAAAACATTTTTAGGTTTTACAGAGATTTTAATCTTTAAAAGCTGCAGATCTAAAAACAAAAAAAAATAATGCAAGTTTAACAGAAAGAACATTTGAAAACTAGATCTGAATGTAAGGAGTATAGAACTGTTTCAGAAAAACGAAGCATACTACCTTGATGTAACATTTATTTCTGAACCTTGTTGAGCTGGTTTTGTTCAGCTTAATTTTACTGTTTAAAGGCATTATCTATTGGTTATACCAGTGGGTACATGATTGAATTTTGGGAACAGGGTTGACACGGCAGGTGCTAGTCCTGCGTATTTTTTCTTAAATATTTCCCAACTGTGTTTTATTTTCATTATTTCTTTTCAATATATAACTTTTGTAACAAAATACTAGCTTTGATCTTGTAGTTTAAAATCACAGGGAACTGGGGTAGTCTTTTACTGAGCTGGATCTTAGACAAAAATGAATATTTAAATTTTGAAGTTTGCACATTTCATCTTTGTCCTAACATGAGTGCTTGTAACAAGAATAAGAAAAGCCAAAAAAAAACCCGATTAAACCCAACTACCTTTATTCACATGCGGAATTACGAGGCATACGAATTTCTTTTTTGCGCCCCCTTCAGCCTCCCCAATCCAACCATGTGACCGCCTATGTCTGGTGTCACCTGGTCCATTGTAACTTGATAAAAGGGAGAAAAAGCACTTAAGTTTCACAGAAGCCGTTATGTTTGTAGTAATGGGTCATTGCCTACTAATGAGCTCCATCACTGTACTCAGAATGAAGAATAATGCATGTTAATTTTCTTGTATTAAAGATGCCGTGATTTGTAAAAAGTCTGTATTTTGCCGAATGTCTGGATTAAGAAGCATTACCAATAGGAATGGATCGATAGTTGAAAAATTATTTTCTTTTTGTTTGTTTTATATATAGATATATGAATTGCATCCATGTTCAGAGACAATTTTTTAAATAGATGTAAAGCTTACTTAAATAGCTTTTCTTTTGAAGTGTCTCCACATTTTAGTTTCTTTCAAAGGTTGGTCTTAGACTGAGTCATACTCCCATTAATCATCCAGCTATTTTTTGAGAAGTTAGAGGAATAATTTGTAAATATTTATTTAGATCTTTGATATTTATTGAAAGCAATTACATGACGGAACGATGGAAGCTGAAGAATCAGGAGGGAAGCCTTTAAAAAAGTTTTCTCTAGAATTTGTCAGGGTCATTATAAAAACAAAAATATAACTAAGACTTCTGTGAACTACCACTGAAATCCTGATCTTTTTTACTTACAGTGGTGATTTAAGTTAATTGACTAGATACTGCCAAATAATGCCCAATATGTTGCAGAAATTAAGTGGTAAGTTGATTGGAAAAAATAGTAAGTAGATGGTAATTTGTATTACCACAGCTACATTATTGCCTGATAAATGTGTAATTAACTTTTGTCGCCTCTGTGTTGTGACTGTAAAACACTTCACAACTAAAACTCAATCTTGTTCGATTACTTTACAAGTTCCAAAACTTCGATCCACCCCTATGAAAGCAAGTTATTGTGGAAATATTTTTGGTGTAAAATCATTCCAGAATATGTAATATTTAACTGATAGCTGCATGAAAGTAAGATTCGTGTTACTTTGGCTTTTTTGTCTCTGTTGACACGGTTGCACATTTCCAAGTTACTACAGCGTGAAAACTGTGTGTTTTAAAGAAAAAAAAAAAAGAAAAAACACAAAAAAAGATTGTGGCCTGGTTTTGTATAAGTTTTAGGTAAAATTACAATTGATTGTTTTAGGAATCATGATTTAAAATTAATTTTTCTGCAAATCATAAAGCTATATTAAAGTGTTGAGCTTAGCCACTATGCACATTGTAATTATTCATTGTGGCTGTCCAGTTTATGATGCATTCTGGCATTTTGTAAGCTGCTCTGACTAGCAATATATAGAGTCATTTAATGTGTTAACATTGGTTAATAAATGTATTTAAAAAAAAACCCAGACCTCCCTGCAAGTGTCGGTGTTGACTTTGGCCAGTTGTCCTCCCGTCGGTGGGTGGCCCTGCCAAGGCTGCTGGTGTCACTTGTCCTCACCAAGGGACGGGGCTGGGGGGGGCGGACCTGGTTCCGCGCAAGGCCTCGAGCATCCAACACGGCTCTCGGCACCAAAAGTGAATCATTTCAGCCCGTTCCGGACCAGCAGCGTCCAAGGGTTGTGTCCATCATCTCCGGGGTTTAATTCTGGGTCCTGCACTGCCGGCACCAGGGTGGAACTTACAGCCCCATAAGAATCTTAGAATAGTTTGGGTTGGAAGGGACCGTCAAAGCCCCTCTAGTCCAACCCCTGCCACGAGCAGGGACATCTTCACCAGGTCAGGTTGCTCAGAGCCCCGTCCAGGGAATGATTCAGGGATGGGGCATCCACCACCTCTCTGGGCAACCTGGGCCAGTGCTTCACAACCCTCAGTGTAAAAAATGTCTTCCTCATGTCTAACCTGGATCTCCCCTCTTTTAGTTTAAAACCATCGCCCCTTGTCCTGTTGTAACTGGCCCTGCTAAAAGTCTGACCCATCTTTCTTACAGGCCCCTTTTAAGTCCTGAAAGGCCACAATAAGGTCTCCTCAGAGCCTTCTCTTCTCCAGGCTGAACAACCCCAACTCGCGGCCTGTCCTCCCAGCAGAGCTGGTCCAGCACCCCCGTAAAAGAGCAGCCCCGCTCTGCCTCCTCCCTACCCCGTCACCAACCCCAGGCCCATGCCTGTGTCACGGAGGCACCCC
>VWYH01004436.1:0-26602 GCA_013399365.1 Pampusana beccarii | reverse complement strand
AAAATGCACCCAAAGGATCATTATTATCTGTACACATGCTTGTGTGGGATAGCCCCTGGTAAAGTTAATGCACAGGCACTGAATGAATGCTTAGATCTCTTATAGAACTGCTGCTGTGATTTTCACACATGCCTCCTGACTCTTCCTAAGATATGGAGCAGATATCAGATGTACTTGAGGATATCTGGTCTGTGAAAAATGCAAACATGAGTTGAACAGAGGTGCTGACTTTTTGTCTGACATTGTGGATGACACAAGCAACCAGATCACTAAGTGAATGAACAGATCTTTTTATTTTCCCTGCAGTTATATGAGCTCTGGTTATTCCTGAAACACCTGCAAAGCCTCTGTGGAGCTTAAAATACATGTCTCACAGGAAAGTTTGACTTAAACACACTTTTGCCTGTGGGATCTGATTTTGGAAGAGATGGGCCAACAGTGCTGTTAGAAAGACATGCCAAAGAACCGTAAGCTTGAATATGTACCAGTTAACATCAAATCCTTTGTTCATCAGGGAAAGTGCTTATGTGTACTCCTCATAAAAAAGCAGGGCTGCGTATTAAAGCAGACAAAACCCATGTATAGCTTCATTTGCTCTCTATTTCTGAGAACATTTGGATTAGAAGAAAGAATCCTTGGTTTACTGTATTGTCTATTCCACAAATAAAATAATCACCACTTGCATAAAGACCAGTTATAAAGCAGCAGTTTCATTTCTCATTAAGAGTCTCTGGAAAATATCGGCACCACAACCTATGGGTAAGGTGCTGCTTCTGCCCAGAGCCATCAGCCTGCACGGTGCACTGCTCTTTCCAGCACAGTTCCTGATCAAAGCAAGGGCAGTGGGTTGACCCCAGCTGGGAAAGAGTTTTTTCTTCTGCTTCACTAGAGGTTAGTCTGAAGAAGTAAACAGAGACAAAAACAGCTGAGCTCCTCAGATTGGAGTGCCTGTTCCTGAGTATGCCAGAGAACATACCAGAGGGGCCTTCTGTCTAAGGAAAGATTATCATCCCAGTATATCAAAAAAGATTTGGTGTCACACAAACTTTCCACCTCCCCAGTCCTAAGGGAAAAAAATTCCTTTGAATTTGCTTATTACTAAGGGATCAATTATTTTTGCTTGTAGTAAAAGGCAGAAGCACCTTCATACATGTATTATTCAGTTCCAGTTCCTTTACCATCCAGAGAGAAGCAGGCTTTTTAATGAGGTGAGAGTTAACTAACATTTGTTTGCCCGTTAAAGCTTGTGGGAAACAGCTTGAGCAGGCAGGAGGATTTAGGTTCATTCAGGCTCAGGTGCAAATGCTGCTAAGTCTTCTCTCATCAGATAAAGATGTCAGCCCGGAATTTCAGATGTGTGGTTTCTCCATCTTTTAATTCATATCCTGGAGAACAGGCTATGTGTATTTTCAGGACCTGGGGTGAGGGGGGCTCCCAAGCCTAGAGGTGGTGTTAGCTGCAAAAACACAGCCCTGTCACTGGGCAAGCTGCAATTTGGACCTGTACTCACCCTTAAAACTATAACCAGTGTGTGTAATAAATGTCAGGTCCCTGAGAGTTTAATCTAGTGCCAGTGAAGCCAATGAGAGCTCTCCTGTCATCGTAGACCAAGTGCCCTGCGTAAGAGTACTGACTGTGTCATTATTAAGAAAAGTTACAAACTGTCTCTTTATCTTCCCTTTTATACACAGCCTGGCAATGACCTCTCCCCATGGGAGGCAGGCAGCACTGCCTGCAAGATAAAACTCGTTGTGGCTGAAGCTGAACAAGGAAAGAGAGGATTGAGCTAACTGCAATATTCATTCCCCAGCACTTCTGCCTCTCTTACAACATGTCTCTTATTAAGAACTTGGTATTTTCGTAACAGCTGGATAATGGGCAGTGGGTGTTTGTGTGGCGACATATTGAGAGCTCAAAGATTAATGTGTCATTTTACTATTTCCATTCTGATATCTCTATGCTGATAAATGCTTGGCGATCTTGCCATCCCATTAGTAATATTAAATACTGTAAACCTGGGGTTTGGGGAGATCTAAACCACTTTTTAAATTGAATGTGACCAATGAAATGCTCTCTGGGCAGTTTTCCAGTGCAAGCATTCTCCAAGCTTGCTGTCAAAGTATGGCATAGAAAAGAGCTACAAGATATTTCTTTCAAAATCAAGGGTAAGATACGTGAGCTTTGGGGTAGTCTGTTATGAAGATGCACAGAGATGGAGGTATATCTGGTTTCCAATAATATTACGGTATGAATGAGTAACATTTGGAGGAGCTTCTTTTAGATTTTCCCATCAATGTTGGATTGAATCTTTGGCAGATGGAAGCCTCTCTATTATATCACTCTGTTCTAACAACCTCTGCTCCTTCCATCCATAAAAGATGGTACTGTTTTCTTCAAAGAAAACTCACAGTAAAGTCCAACAGTGAAAAGAGCTGAATAGGGTCTGGGTGGGGGTATCTTTTTGACACAGAAGCCCTTTTACCAGTACAAGGCTGAGATGAGTTAGTCACCAGCCTGATGAAGTCAATCCCTGTTCTAGTACGCTTTCCCCAAGGTCATCCAGTGAGTCAATGAGCACACTGGGCTGAGAACACAGAAGTCCTGTCCTATGAAAGTAATAGTTCTACTATATTTACTGAGGCCCTTGTGATTCTTAAAGTTGGGGGGGGGGTTTGTTGATTTTGGGGTTTTGTTTTGGGTTTTTTTTTTAATGGTGGACATCAGCAGGCAGTCCAAATCAGGCATTATTTGAAATCTCATACAAAATAAGTTATATAGCAGGTCAGCATCAGCAGACAGTGAGCAGGGAGGTGGGAGTGCTGCAGAGGGCTTTAGGAAGGGCACAGAAACTCATCCAAGACTCACAGTGAACTTCAACTTTTAAACATTTGCTGAAGGGAGAAAGAAAAAAAGGATTCAATCCTCAAATGAATGGTGCTAGAAACTGACCCCAGAAAAGGTCATTAAAGCACAGAGGCACTTTTCCACTCTGTTTGGTTTAGGCACTAGAATGCAATGAGGACGCTTGACAGCTCTGAGCTTCTACAAGCACCTTGGTAGCATTACATTTAGATGTATATATCCCGCTGCCTTATGTCTCAGCTATAGCAGGATCTTTTCTCTGCCCTGAATAAACAAAGCCTGATCTTTTCCCACATAATTTCTATTTCAGTAGAAATACAGAGGTCTGGTTACCGGTCTTCAGTAAGCTGCTTTCCTCTATACACGGGCTGAGGCACAAAAAATGCTGAGCTGCTTCTGGACACAATCTGAACCTGGACTCAAGATGACACAAGTAGAAGCAGATTTGTTCAAACTCACTTTGTAAGGAGACTTCCAAGGAAATTTCAAAGAGAAAAGCAAGTGTTTTGAAGCAGCCCAGAAAGAACCCTGCAAAGCTATGGCCACCACCAGCACCTGTGAGGTCTGACAGTGAGAGTAAAGGTGATGGGCATGGAGGTGAAATGGAGATGGCTTAGCAGCTCAACTATGCTTGAGTTTAACTAGCCAATACTTACCTTGTCCTCTCATTTACCTTCCCTTATAGTCATGCAGGGTCTTTACTTGAATGCAAAGTAGAGTTTGTTGCATTAAGCCCTCAACAAATGCAGTTTAAGAAACATCACTGTTGAGAATTAGAAAACATGATGTAATGAGAAATCTTTCACACAGACTCTAAGGTCACATAAAGAAAACTTAGAAGTTTGTAGATTGTCATAGGATATTAAAAGAAGGAAAAGTATTACAGCAATGTGAGCATTAGCAAAGGTAACATATCTTCAAACCAAAAGTACCTTCAGAAGAACCGCCAGTCTGGAAAACCATTGCAATAAAATAGGAGGCCATGTGGACAGTAACACATGGGTCCTGACTCACCTGTGTCCCCAGATGACTGCCTAAATGTGGAGCTTCTGGACATTTAGATACAGTTAAATATCAATCAGTTTGGCTGATCTCTTAAACCCGCAAGATTCTAGATGACCAGACATCTTCATGTCCAAGCATTACTCTTTTGAAAGGTCTCTTTACAGAGGCTTGTGGGAAAGGGTTGTGGGGTGAGAAGCAGAGCTGCTTACTCTTCTACACATAAACTTTCTCTAGGACACTCTACCATCTCCTGAAGATAACCACTGGGTTTCACCCATTTGGACAGCAGAGTAACCTGACTTTGGATCTGCTGTTGCCATTCAATAACTGTTTCGTCTCCTGTGTCCATTAGTCATTGTTAATTGAAGATGTGAACAAGATGGATTCCTGTTTCTGTACTCCTTCATGACCCATGAATATGAATTGCTTTGATGACTGACTCAGCCCTTTTCCAGAAAGAGGTGTCCCTCGTGCTGGCCTCTCCCAGTCTCTTCCTGCCTTCTTTTAGGGCAGGACTGTGGTGGCCATGCTAGTTCTGGCATTGCATGGAGGAGAGGTTGTGGGAGCTGGGTGACCTCACTGCACAAAGAAGAGAACACACAAGGTTTCTTGCCTTACCCTTCCCTCCTGAAGACAAAAGTGCCCAGGAGACAGGTGAGCTCAATCACAAGCCAGGCTCAGCTTCTTCTGCAAAACCATCTCATGGCAGAAAATATTCAATTTAAAACTGTGCAACACACACTGAACTGCCCACAAGTTGGCCGGGACTCAGGAGATCCCAAAGCTGGGCTTAAAAACATGTTCTCACAGCTTGAATATAATGCCCTTAAACTTAGAGACAGTGTCAAATGGGGACTGATTAGCAGAAGTTCGTTGCTGATTTTGGAACCTAATTGCCTCGTATCAGTAGAGGTTAATTTCAGTTAAATAGATCATAGCAATATCCTTTGAGACCGGGTAAGCTGATCTAAGATGAAGCTGCCAGTTCAGTGATTTAAAATTAGAGCAATTCTCTCCCTCCTTCAGGCCCCCCCAGCATCATTCTTGCTACCACATGCTAACTCCGCTGCAATCTGATGCTGTACCCGACAGAGAATTGCTATGCTCAAGTGGGAGGCAATGAGAACGCAAGCACCACTGCTACAAAAACCAGATAGAATTTGCTTCATTACAAAAATATGAACAAACATGAGGGTCCGTTTCTGGGGCACATGATGGCCCTGTGCACGCCTCCTATGTACTACCATTTCTTTGTCAGACAGGGATGTGCCATCTCTTGAGGAAAAGAGAACTCCCCAAAGACAGTGAAATACAACGGTTGTGAAGGGCTTCTTACCATCTGGAAAGCAGGAACAGGCAGACAGGGACTAAAGGGCTGATAGAGGAAAAACACCCCTTCATTTAAAACAGATAGCTAAAGAAAGCAAGGAGAAATTATTAGAAATTATTAGTGGTGGTCTGATCCTCAAGGAAGGACAGCTCTGGTACGTTTCTCCAACACGTCAAAGCCCTCATCCCCTGCTTCCCCGGGTTTGCTCAGCCCTGTCTGGTGAGGCCAACTCTGCTCATCCACTGGCAAAATAACAATGTCATGGCTGGTCATCTGGACCTGCAGACTCAGCCCTTAAAACCTAACAACTGAATTTCAGCCAGGAGAGCACAAGCGATTCTGGCTCTTGCGCAGAATCTGGGTGGTTCCTCAGAGGGACAAAACCTTTTTCTTTTGAACACTGGAGCTCTGCATCCCCTGTGTATGTATGCAGATATAGTACAGCAGAGCTATATCCAAATGCCTCTCAGGTATGTTAGACCCATTTAATACAGATTCTACTGGCTTTTACGGCCCCTTTCCATTTCCTGCTGTCTTGTTATACGACAAGATTTAAACTCTCCATAAGGTCTAAGCCACATGTTACTCCAGAACACCAAAGGTAAAAAGGCAGTGAGAAACCATATCACACACAGAGCTAGGATTGAAATCAGAAAGCTGTCACTCGCATACCACTCATATGGAGTCAACCTCTGGGTTAACACACACCCAAAAAGCCCATCCAGCTTCTAAATTTATGAATAGTAGCCCATTTTCAATTACCACAGCTAGCAGCCCACTAGCAATCCTACTTAAATCACTTCCCTTCTCTTTGTTCCCTACCTAGAACTTGTAAACTACAAGCACTGGCCTTTATACTCTGCATCGTTTTTAAGGATGTAATTCTATCTATCTCTATACTGACTTAATTCTGGATCCGTGAAACAACTATTCCATTTTCTCTGCCCAGCTAATGTTTGCCTCTTTGCTCAAACTTCTCCCTTAACTCCGTTGAAAAGGCTTATTTTCAGATGCTTTCCTGTCACCTAGTCTCACTCTAAACTTTAGAAAGTTCATCTTCAAGTCTCTTGACTCAGTTCTATTCTCATGAATATCTGAGCAGAGAGATATATGCACCACAGCCAGTAGAACAATATAAAACTGTTTTGAGAGAAAAGCCAGATGGAGAGAGATGCATGAATCCTGGGCATATGAGGACACACTTACAGGATTGACCCCGAGGGGTTTCAGTAGAGTTAATGCTGTCATTGGACTGAAAACTCTGTTTCATGCTAGTAGCACATAAAGCTTTTCACTCCTCTCTGTGGTCGCCTGCAACTTATCAATAAGTATCTACCATGCATTTTTCGCATAAATGACCTTCATACTCTCAGTTCAGTATGCATAGTAATGCCTTGTGTTGCAACATGTATCTGTTGTTTAATAAAACTGTTGTTAGCAGCAATCTGAGAAATGTGTGGTCATGTCCTTTCCTTGTGGATCATGTCCTTTTGTCTTGCTTTGTGCTGTAGCGGCTGAAGAGGATACAGCTAGGATGATGGGTAAACTTTCCCCACAACCTACGTCAGAACAGCTTGATCTGTGATCTGAATTTTACCGTACAACACGTTGGTTTTACTGCTCCCTTCACCTACAAATCAAAGTACCTGCTCCCACCAAGAGAAAATTTGGCCCTCCCAGCCCTATGTCGTTCTAATGCCAAATGGAAGAGGTTCACCAGAGGAAGCAGCCAGAATTCTGCACATCACATCTAAAATGACACCACTCATAGTAGAGCTGGGTGTTCCTCTTGCACCCTGAAAGCAGTGAGGAGAAAAAGGTTTTGCTTTCTCCAAACTGTGTCAGCTGAGAAGCACATGCTGCTGAAGGCATCTTTGATGTGGAAAAAGCTTTCATACTGAGAATGAAAGGCTGGCCACGGGTGTGGGCCATCAGCAGTGCTGGAACCATGAACTATCAGCTACACGTGGCACAGGCTTGGGCTGTAGGTTGGGTCCACTTTCCTGGACAGCTTCCCCTAGGACTAGCCCTTCTGAGAAGCCATTTACCATTTGCAGAGCAGCCCAACAAGGTACCATGAGGCAGACCCAAGTACCTGCTGATCAACCTCAGAAAATCTTATGATGTGACACTCCTGCCCTACATGGCCTGGAACGGCTCCTTTCCCTGATGCTGGGTTCACATTTACCTAAGGGGACCCCCAGTCAAACAGTAGAGTTCTGCCAACCTCAACAGGATGTTTATCGTGTACTGTCAGCTCCCAGGAGGATCTTCGTGGTGTGCAGCTTTTCTGTTGTTCCTTTCTCCCGGTTATGGGTGTGCAAGACATTAGGAGGGAAAGAAAGATTGCCCACAGGCCCAGCCTTTACCCAGCAGTCCTCTGGAAGAGAGAGGGAGACACACCTCTCCATTCTCCTCTCCTTGCCCTATTTTTGGGCAGAGGATGACTCTGACCACAGCTTATTGTCATGGGGGTGTTCGAACTCAAAGCATGAATATATCAGACCCTGTCTTCTCCCAGTAGCATCTGTGACAACTCTTTATCAAGTTTTGCACTTCAGTGCACAAGTAAGCATGATAAAATCCATGAAGCAACAGGCCACACACTTCTGAGATGTTTGAGGAGAAAATGGGATGTCCACTCACCTGAAATAAACAGTCCAAGCACATGCACGGGAGAAGGGATGAGGACATTGAAGAGTTAATACATACCAGTTAGAATACTATTTTTGGAGTGCCCTCTGTGAAGAGACAGATTTTCCCAGCATATCAGCAACCTTCTCTTGCCTACACATATCTATGGCTGTGCACAAGTCTTTGCTCATGAGCGTTATCGCTGGAGCCTTTACAAAGCCCATATACCCAAACATCGCATGGAAGATGGGACACTAAAAGGATGGGGTGAAAGATTTTGCTAGCGGATTCATCACTAACACCATTTTGGCACATGCTAGTGGCATAAGATGATAAAATTCACTCGGCACTCTTTTCTATCAGAGGAATTTACTGTTTGGGAAAGCTGCCATGAGAAGAGCTCTGAGGAGGCCCAGCCTGGCAGGGTGATGGCCACCTCCTGCCAGCAACAAACAAGGTGCTGCTTTTGAGGAACAGGCAGGCATCGACCACTGGGTTAATAATTAAGTAACTAATATAACTGTCTGAATACTACTGGAAATGAGTGATTTTGAGTCCTTACCCAAATATGATGGTTTGAGGTGAAAAGTCCTGGGTCTTCTCACATTGAAGAGCAGTGACTTATATCAGCTGTCCATGGAGCAGGGACAACTAACAGGATTTTAGCACAGGATGACATTTTCAAAGATGCCTATGCTATTTCAGAGACTAATGTAAGAAAAAGCTGGCCCCAGTTACCCTGTGTTTCCAGAGATCATCATTTAAGCTCAGTTTAGCGGGTTCAAACTGTGTTTCTACAGGATTTAAGCAGTATTATCCAGTAACCCCTCTGAAGGCAAATAGACCTTTAAAATATTTGAAGATGTACTTGTTTATAGAAAAAACAATTATTTCATTTCAAATTACTGCATACTGAGTTAATCACATTGTTGGTCGATTCATTTTGCAATTTGTCTGGATAACAGATACAGAAGACTTCCAGCTGACCACACGCCTGGAGCTTCTCCTCCGCAACCCACGGTGGGTGGCAGCAGAGGCCTGGCAGACAGGGCAGAAGCAGCCTGAGTCACAAAGATTTTTATCTATAAAATAGACATGCAGATGTTGCAAAGAGTGACTTCTCATGTTGTTTTGCCCTGTTTAAAGAAAAAAAAAAAGTAGAACAAGAGACAGAACACATTGACTAATACATTCCTGTTAAGCATCCTGTCTAAAAGCATTCATCTACTTGTAGCAATATGCATAACAGTCTGATGTGTTTGACGCTGAGCACAAGTAGAGCCTTTAGAGGTTTGAAAGACATTGTACCTGCTATGTAATGGCAAGTATCTGCTTTTAAGCTAGTTGCTCTTTGATGCAGCCTGAAAAGGGTTCAGTGTGGAAAATAAATGTTGTAGGTGTCAATGACAAAAGTTGTCTCAGTGGGGACAACTGATTGACAGTAGGTAGAGATCAGGTTGTTAGGATGTTAGGAAACTATTCCCAGGTCTTTTCAGCATGGTACTAAGAATTTAATGAAAGTCCTTCCTAAGACATCCCCAATGCACAGCACTTGTTAGAGGGAAATCTTCAGTAAAATTAGTATCCATCAAAGCCAAAGTCTTTAAAATTCCACTTATCAGAGGTAAAAGCACAGAGTTGACAGCTGTTGTCTCACACATGTCTTCAGCTTTCATGCTCTAAAGGTTTTGGCTGTTTAAACATTTCTCTGTTCCGAACAACACCTGGCCTCACCCACCTCATGGGAACTGTAGTGAAAACCTTCTGTGCTTTCACAAAGGACGAGGTAAAGTCACAGTCATTTCCTTCTAATTCGTCTTCCCATGCAGGCTGCCGTGAAGTAAGTACTTGCAATATTCAGATCCTTGCACTGAAAACTGGCTTCAACAAGAAGTAGGATGGAACTGTCCCCCAAGCACATCTCCTGTTCCCAAAACACGGTGGCACACCTGGGACTAGGCAGGCACAAAGTAAACCTGGTAGCTCAGTGAGCCACAGGGAGGTCAGTCAGGCCCTAAACCAGCTTGTATACAGAACTGGCTCAAGCTTACCAATATTTTAATACATATTTTAGTGAATGATTTCCATATGATTTGCATGCTTTTTTTTTCAGAATTGTCAATGTAATTTTCTTTTATTTTTGTGGATAGAAGTTACTAAAATCATATGAAAAACACAATCTCCCCTGCCCTGACCTAAAGAAATTTCCTATTGTAACTCCTCCTTACTGGTGTACATGACCAAAACCAGCTTTAGGAAACACATACTATAAGAACACTAGAAAGAGAAATAGAAAGCAGTAATTATCAAGCATTAGCAGTAATCCAAAGAGAAATATAGTACAACTTAATCAAAACTGGTTTTTAATTAAAAACCTATTAGAATACATTGCAGCTTGCGCAGATTAGGGTCAATTAAAATCCACTGGAGTGAAAAAGGACAAAAGAAATATGTATCTGAATTCACTAAACTTCTGTCTTTCAGTGTGGTTACTTAGTCTACACTAGTAGATTTATCCTGATCCCAGGATCAAACACATTTTATTCATTTAATTATATAACAATAACAAACTTATCAGGAGAGGTAAAAAAAAAGTATCACCATTTACTTTAAATTCTGTAGGGCAACTCCCAATACCCAAGTATGTGGTGAACACAGTTTTACTTCAAATGGTGCGCTTGGAGGTGACTTTGTAGAAATCATGCTGTCAGTGTGACTAGAAGTGAAAAGAGGTTTAAAATGATTTATATTCTGACTGTTCCTCTGGCTTTGGGGACCACAACTCACAATAGAAGTTTAACTCATTTATAAGAGTAGAAACTTTGAACATTTCTTTCCCCTCCCCCCCCCCCACTTTTTTTTTAGACTCTCATACTGAAAGTTTTTTAGTGAAATGAATAAAAAGCAACTCCCAGTCTGTTTCTTGACTATTTAGGACAGATGTGCTGCCAAAGTCAAGCATTCTTTTTTAACTGCTTACACATGTACCCCAGATGAGTTTATTGGTGAGACCTAGGTTTTATTCTTGGGGATGTGCCTATAAATTAAAAATACAAAATAAAATGACAGCTTCCTCCTACTCTTGCATGTTAACTTAATCTACTAGCTAAACTATTTTCCTTTCAAGCCTCTCTGTTTAAATTTGGCCACATAGGCTAAAAGTCCAAAGCTGATGGAGATAAGGGAACATTAGGAAAGAGTTTCAGTTAAGACTCAGTCAAATTGGAGTAGAGATCAACTGATGACAAACGAGTTAACAAATGGATTTTTGGAAAACATATATATTATTAAGCTGTCTCCCAACTGCAAGATCCTTGGTACTTGACAACGTGAGGAATCTTGGGCTCTGCTCTTTCTGGAGGTGCTGCAACCTTGTGAACTTTGTGCTCAATCAAAGGAGGAGTAAAGTTTTTAAAAACTAAACAATGGCTAAAATTTATTCACAGTGCACTTCCATTTACTTGTCTGAAGTTATCCTAGCAGTGAATTGTAGCCGTATATTTCACCTAGGGGATTTATTGAGTGAAACTGAAAAGGTGGCTTCAAAACAAAGTCAGTCAGGCCAGGCAACACAGGAGAGACCACATGGTATTAGAAACTCAACCATGCTCTCCTCAGCCTACTGTTCACATGTACCTAATAACACAAAAATATCTCCTCAAGATTAACTATGGGAGTCTATCCAAAACAGCAGTTGTAGTTAACTCCCTGAATAATTTCTATAGGAACAATGAATTCCATACTACTTGGAGCTTTTCACTGGGGTCCTTCGGACAGGTACACCTGAGTTGAAACAGAACTTGCATGCTTAAGACAAAAAGGGATTAGCTAAATTCTGTGACTCATGCTAAGCAGGAGTTCACATATGATCATCATGAGTTTATTAAAGGTCATGGATCCATGATGCACTATGATTTTTTAAAATAGACGTTTAGGAAAACTGCTAGAGCCTGGCTTCATCTCTCCTATTGCTTGCCCTGTGCATACGTTCATCTAACTCCAGAAGAGATCCCATGCCACTGTCTTCTGAATTTTTCACGGACACATGAGAACTCACACGATATGAAATTAAAATGAACTCAGAAAGAATCACACAGGATTCTCACCAGGGTAGCAAGAGAACAAAGCACAGACTCTCCCATGACAAGGGAACATCTCCTTCCTGTGCTGGCTCTATGAACGATGGGTATATGCAGAGTTTCAGGGAACAGGAGCCAGAAGTTACATCACAGCCTTATGCAGTAGCAGAATAAAATGTTGGAGCTTTATTCTTCCAGAACAGCTACATGTGACCATTGAAATGTCAGCTACTTTTCTAACTCTAAACCATCTATGACATTTAAGTTAAAACAAAGTGTATTGACATCCGCATCACGAAGCCACGATTAAACTTTAATGAGAGGCTTAAAATTTACCAGCAGAATGTATTTTTTGAATGGGTCACCCACATGAAAGATGGCATATTCCATCACAGAGATAATATTTTAAAAATAACTTTCTAGATTCGCATTCTTCCAGCATATGATTCAGGAAGGGAGGAAAATTATACAGGGTTCAGTCTTGACAAGGGCAAAGTGTTCCTCATTCTTGTGCTAACACTACTGTTTGAAGAACAGATTAAATTGTGGAGGAGGACTGAGAAACAAAGGCCAATCAGAAGAAAGAGAAAGCTTACTCCGAGTGAGGATACCTTTTAGATGTGCCAAAATTAACTGAGTGACTAATTAAGATGGTAATTCTAATTAGAATCAACTGGTAGTTTAACATTCCTCAGACCCTTATTCAGCAAAATTTTTGAGTATTTGCCTTGTAGTCATCCCACTAAAGCAAATTAACAATCAAAGAGAAAGTTTGAAACATGAGAACTATTTCCCCTATTTTTTGGAGACAGATAAATTAAAGAATTCTGAGGCTTTGGCCTGGTGTTAGCTAGCTGGGTCCTGTGCAACGGTTTTATACAACGAAACCAAACAACCACTACGTCTTGTATAGCCTATGTATAAACACAGCAGTACAACACATGAGGAAAGGTTTTGCCTCTGTGAATCATCCTGCTCATGTCTTGTTTCCAATGGTGACCACAGCCACCACTCAAGTGCAAGAAATCCATTCTACAGAGACCAAATCACAGGAAAAGCTTCTTTCTTATCCATTTAAGGACTAGCACTTCACTGACATCTGAGACCTTATTTTCCTTTTAACATTTGTATATAATCTGAACAAATACTGTTGTTTCAGATAATGAATTTTATTCTGCTTCTATGATAACTTGAGGAAGTGAATTCCAGTGATTAATTGCACATCCTGGACCAGTATCTTAAACTTCTGGCTTTGCCCAAGCTGGCCACACCAGCATCAATTCAGGACTGTTTTTACACATCAGTACAATGACCTTCTCTCTTCAGAGACACACTGAGCCCAGGAAACAGAGAAGACAAGCAGGTCCAAAAAACTGCCCTCCAAAAATCCCAGTATCAGTGCATAGTAGAAAGTCTCTTCCTCTAACAGAGCCCTTCACAAGAGCTTTCACGTGAGTCATGAGTTCTTTTTCTTTAACTGTTACCAAGGGCACAATGCATCACAATCACAGAGAACTAAAGTGGTTGTTGGCAATGCCAACAAAATCCAGAAGCTTTAGCAGAAAGTTAAACCCTCTCATACTACTGCAGATGAATAACCTGCATTCTCGCCTGCTGTCTCAGACCAGGTGGAGTCACACCTGTCTTTGATGGCCTTTTCGGTTTTTATTTTGGGCTTTGGACCTCATGAAGAAGCATTTGTGGTGACCTTCTGACAGTGCTAACCTGCCAGAAATTTAGACACATCTTAATGTTATCTCAGTCAGTTTGGGCATATCCTTAGGATTGTGCCCATTCCTGTACTGGAAAGGTTTTATTGCTGCTATTTAGGGAAATATCTTGTATTTGCTACAAAGTCAGCTTTTCTGATACATTCACAAAACTGCTGTAGTGGATACCCTGCTGGATTCTAAAAAAAGATATATTGATGAATCTTTTTGACGCGCACAGGTTGCCATCATCTCAGAGCGTGAGATAATTAATGTAGCTTGTGGAATATTGTGTTATATATTTGGGAAATAAATCACACCCTGACTTCCTTAATGTATATTTCACAGTGAGGCATGTGTGTCTTATCTTTTCTTGTACAAACATAGGCAAGATCTGCAAATATTCTTAGCAAAAGGGGAAAAATATTTGAGGGAGGTAAAATTCCTTCTTGGCTTCCTGAAAAGGTCTGTATGAATTGTCTGGGCAACGATCTGCAACCCAGCAAATGCCTTGCTTTTCCATAAGATTAAGCTCCTCAGGAGCATATTCTATTCTGAGAGCAAGGAGCAAGAAAGAAAATAACCTTGCAGTATCCTTTAAGCCTTATCCAAACAAGAGTCAGGATTTTTTTTTAAGTGACTAATGACTGTAGGTGCCTTGAGACTCCATAAAGAGGTCTGATTTCCAGGGCTTAGGGTACTGCCTGAAAATAACAGCCTTGCTGGTGCCTCATGTTAGCCAGTCTAATAGGGAGGCACTCACACTCACTAGATTTTTCCCTTATATCAACTTCTAGTGCAACGTACTGGTGATACTGTTTGGCAAATAATCTGCAGCCTTGGTGCTTTGAAGACTCCTCCATGTTTCACTGCCTGCCCAAGACTAAAGTATTTGTGCTGGGTGTTTGAATCAAAATTGCTGTAATCCAATTTGTCAGATAGAGAAATTTTGGAGACTCAAGACTGATACCTTCTCTGCTTCCAAAGTCCAATTGAGAAGAGGAACAAATGAAGTTCTTTGCCCCTTTAGATGTCAAAGATAACCTCCAAGCTGTAAAACAATCAACTCATATGTTATAGAGACCTCGAGCAGACAGACGAAAGCAAAAACAACCAAGGTGCTATTTTCAGCAGTTGATCTAGAGGCCAGTGTTCACTTCAAAGGATACCCATGATCATTTGAGTGTTAACATTTCCAAACAACTAGTATAAAAAGAAAGGTCCCATACAGGGCCAAATGACTTTTTAAGGAGTGCAATTCGTTCCGACTGATGTACCGGGGAACATATGTTAAAAATAAAACCCTCTGCAGCATACGAAATGTTACAATTAAAATACTGGAAGCCCACCCTCTAACGTAAAAATGAATCTGCCTTTACCAAGGATAGAAAACAGCAGCACAATGTTTTGAACCAGAAAACTCATGTTCCTCCACCGCATCTTGAAATGCACCCCTAACCACCTCAAAAAAGGATCTCTTGCCCATGAAGATTTCTCTTCCCAGGGTGCTCAGCCCCTTGTGCCTTGCCATTTCGTTCACAACAGTAAGGGAGTAGGTGACTTGGGACAGCACTGGGAGTTGAAGGTTTTACTGCAAATATTTCCAGATTGCTTGCATGAGCTAGAGGGTCAAGGGATGGAAGACATTCAGTGTTGCAACTGCAAACGCCTATGGTACTAAATGTCATGTACATTGGCCAACATAGCGTAACGTCTTGTCTCTAACTGTAGCATTAGGAGACCATGTGCTGTAACTGAAACAAATGGAAACACAATCATGTCTCCAGTCAGTTGGAGCCTGCATTTCCTGAGCAATGTTCTAGCTTTAAACACATCAACTAGATGTGAATTAGCCACTCATATTCTGGCTATCCACATAGTTTATTTTGCTTGTCGTGGGCATGTGTCCCTGACAGCATAAAGAAAAAGGAGCCTGGAAACACAGCAAGAGTATTACCCACTGATAGGTCAGCACTTGTTCACCACTTTTACCCAGTTTGCTTTTCTGTAGCTGAGCTTTACACACGAGAGAGTCTGTAAAGTCAGACCAGAGAGCAGAGACTGGAGCTGTATTCCTGTCAAACCCCACTAATAAAGGGCATGTTCACACTGACCTGGGAGGAGGCCGGACACCAGACCCACTGACTGTTCGCCACTCAAACCTCTTGCTTTGAGCCAGGTCGTGTTTTTGGGCACCTCAGAAAGTTTTCACCTCCCAGGGAATCAAAAGCCTGCCAGGCCTGTGAAGAGTATCTAAGCTCTCTGTTCCACTGCTATGTTAACTGTAAGGTGCTCACATGCAGTGGCAAACCACAGGATCCCTTGCAAGACAGCTCAGCTGTCTAAGTTATGTTCCAGCTGTCCATTGCCGATTCCCCGCTAAGGCAAAATAACTGCCATGTGAGCACTCAGCCCAGTTCAGAAGAAAGTGGGACAGCCTCAAATCAACAGCCAACTGAAGTGACCGCGCTCTGCTCAGCTGTGAATCAAAGTGCTCACAAGAGCCACTGTCTCAGCTGAGAAGGGCTAACCAAAAATCTGGAAGATTCCAGCTGACAGCTTTAGTCACTGTGGTGTTCCCTGCCTTAGGATGGAGGTTTAGAAATCAAATCTGCTTCTGAGCACTTTACACTGCTAATATAGAAAAATGGCCTGTGCTCAGCCTACTGGACCTGAGTGGACTCACAACTTGTTTTATATGCTAATTCCAGAGCAAAAACACCTCACGATCAGACACATGGCCCCAAGCCATTGGTCAAGCACAAATATAACCATGTGGAGAAGCCTTAAACAAACATATGATCAAGTGTGCAGTAGTAAGGACATCATTAAGGTCATAGGAAATATTGTTGACAAATCTCACTAACTGGCTTCCTTTGGCATGGCACATGCAACTGCCATGGTATCTCTGGTTCATTTCTCCTCTGTCCTGGGCAACATGCACAGAGCAAAAAGGCTTTTTCTGATTGACAGTGCGAATTCTACACAACAGACCCACCATGTAAAATTACTGCCATCTTGATCTTTTTAAAATTGGTCATTCGGAAGCTTTTTATTCTTGTAGCCCCAAACAAACATTTTGTAGTGTGGTAGTTTTCAGTCTGAGCTTTTCTTTCTGCCTGAGCATGCACTTGCTCTGCACAACTGCGAGGATTTCTGAATTCTTTTTTAAAGGATGCTCGCGTAGACGGTTCAGCCTTGGACTTCCGAACAATATTTTTTTTATTTATTGGAAGTGTGTTAAATTGTATCTAGGGTCCATTATATATAATACAGGACATTGCTGACTGACATCATCTGCTGACTGACAGCTCCAAGCTGGCTGGACAGTTCGAGCTGTAATTGGCTCCGGTCCCCAGAAGGGTGGAAGAGACTGCAAAACTAATGATCTACTGGTTCCATCACAAACATCCACAGCTGAAATCTCTTTACAGACTACCCATAAAAGGCTTTGTGGGCCTTCAGTGAGCCAAAAAGTGTTGCGCATTCAGAACTCCTGTTCTGGAAGGAAACGCTGCGTAGTTTCCTTAAGAGTCTTTCGTTGTTAACCTGGTTCCTATAGCACTGTCTCAGCTGCAAAGTCATGTCTGCATGGATCTCTCTTCTCTTGCCACTTCCTCTAGATGCAATGTCAATACAAGGTACCATGTTTCCTCCTCATAACACAACTCAAGGACCTCAGGTCCCTAATGTAAAAACAGTGATTGCATCTGTGTGAGTTTCAGGTAAATATTGGCTCTTTTATCTCCACTCATTCGCTTAATTAAGGACCCTGACTCACATTTTAACTGTAATACAGTCTGTGCTCCAGCAAAGGCTAAGAGAGGAGCAGGCAGTTTCTCTTGTCCATCTTTGAGTTGCACTTCTCAGTTATACAAAAGAACTCAGACTACAATGAATGTATCTTTCAGGCTATGTTCGTTCTTCCTGCTTTGCTTCACATGATAACAACTGTCCCTCACACATAGACAAGATGCGCTTGGCACACTGCTTTTGAAATCCAGGGGAGCAGAACACTGGTGTCACCCAAGCAGACAACAGCTCAACACCTTCTGACACAACCTCTCGTTCACCAACCATCAGCAAAAGTAAACACCTTTGCTTCCTTTTCTAGGAATCCCACAAGTCTGGGATTAATGTACAAGAAAGCTGAATTAAGACCATATCAATTACCTAACATAAAATACAGGCATGAAGCTGGGAGAAGAAAATGCATGTACCCTCTTCTTCATACTGAATGTCTTACCTATTAGGCTTTACTCTGGCCACGTCCTCGCTGTTTTAACAGCACAGAATTAAACCTGGCTATTTTAAAAACGTTCAGTTGAAAGCTGCAAATGAACGCACCTGAACTCAAGGCCTTTGTCTTCCTCTTCTTCACTCTGCATCATCTTATCCTCTACTTTCATCTCCACTCCGCTCCTTCCTTCTTCCTCTGCCCCCTCCCAGTCAGCTTTTTTTGCAGTTTATATCATACTCAACTCTGGCATTTCAGCAATCCACTTGGAAGTTGTTCCTGGAGGCTAAACTTCATTCACCTATATGAGTTATTTTGTTCCACTCCTGAACAGCCATTTCTTGGAAGTACTCACAGAACTATAGCACACGACAATCATGCTACATGTCCAGATGGTATATGTAAATATTAATATTCACACAGCACTGAAGATTACAAGATAATTAGAAGCTATATAACCATGTAACTCAGTTTATAATGAGTATGACAGTTATAGAACTAAATTTTGTCATTCTTCCAGACTTGACTCTTTGGAATCTCTCTTTTTTTTCCCTTTGTTAGTGAGGAGTTAATCATTTCGAACCTGATCCAAAAAGCTCTAGAGTCAATGCAAGCCTTCCATTCACTGCAGCAGGTTTTAGTTGAGATCTCCAATTAACTAAACTCCCTTGAGGCCTGGGCAACTCAGATCTCAAGGACATTACAGGCCTCCTGCCATCCCATTCCACAGTAGCAGCATCAAAGTGAGTTATCAGAAACCTGCCGCATGAGATTTCACCCTTCAGGATGGAAGAGAGGGTCAAGCAAAGTCTTTCATTTGGACAGAGGACATGCATGTCCTCAGGTACCCTAGGTCATGTACTGACAGTGTCATTAGGCTACTGTGTCTAAGGATCCACTGCCTGGTCCCACTCCCACCCAGGAACAAAAGGCCAGCTCCTGCCAGTCAGGTACTCTCCCACAGACCCCAGGAGATCAAAGGGTCCATGAGGCTATGCCATAGCAAACTCCCTACAAAAGAAACATGTCGTGGGAGCTGTAATAGTGAAATATGAGCACACTCGGGCCGTGGCAGGCACAGCATCAGGAAAGTGTGGTTACAGCTTCTCTCCCTCCTTCCCAGCCACCATGTTTGATCTGGTCATGACATCTCTCTCTCATTCTGGCTTGCACACAGTTATGGAGCTAGTCCATTAGCCATATTAATAAAGCCCTCAATCGATTTGGACCCTATTGCTCTCTGGAAGCTGTTTACAGGCAGTCTCTGGTTTTTACAAACTTATTAATTTGACTGTTTTTCTTCTAGCTGTGGGTGGGTAGCAAACATCGCAAGGAAGAGACGCCAGTGGGCAGTTTTCATCTCAAGTGTTGTAGGAGTCCTTCACAAAACCAAACTGTCAACAGACTACCTTCCTTGCTGAAAAATGTGTGTGTGTTTTAAACTAGAAGAAAACTGACTGACTAATAGAAAAAAAAACGTTGCCCATTTTCGTTCTCAGCAAACTGTGGAACATCAGTCCTTAGCTAATTATGTTCACATAAAGGCATTTTAAAGAAGTTTACAGATAAGTAATAAGCAACGGCATCACTCTGCTTGAACAATGAAACCTAAAATAACATTTTATGGCATTCTCCTTAAACACAAAGAACCCACATGGAATACCATTTTATTGAATTTTCTGTGTACATGTTCAGTAGAATCCAGAAATGTTACAGTGAAATGTTTATGAGTCTTTTGAAGTGAAAGTGTTTCTCAGGTAAATACACGTGGTTTAGGTGTTTATTATTACAGCATGTTCCAAACCTATTTCCATTCCATGCTGCCAGAAGACTGGATCAAAACTTCTTATTTAAAGCAAATATTTCACCATCGGGTTATTCCACAGTGAACACAAGAAAGTAATTCATAAGGTAATGAATAAATAGTCCACACTTCACAACAACTCAGTTATCTATTGTTTCTTCCTCTGCCCATATACACTCCGTGCCCTGGGGGCTGAGGCTTCACAATACAACAGCCGCCATGCCCCAGCAGCTTGTTCTCCGCACCCTCTGCTGCTCCTCCCTGCTGCTTTGTGTACCCACCAGAACAAGCTGGCTCATGTTTTGGGCAAAATTTCTTCAGCAAATAAAGCTCGAGCTGCGAATAGTTTGTAAAGCAATTGGAATCACATTTGTAAACACATGACTTAAAAGCTTACATTGTAGTGCTAGAATATGCATTGTGAAGGCAATTTCTCCTACCCACTTAGACAACTTTGTTTGTATGTATTGTAGGTTGAATTCCAAAATATTACCATTGACTGCAATTTAATGTGCACTTTTCGCAGTCATTTTAAAAAGGCAAGCCAATCCATTATTAATTCACATGAGTTTTCACACATAGCAGTCTCCCATTGATGCCTGAAACTAAGTACACAAAGCAGGCTGAGCTGGATTTTGGATTTGATGTTGAATTAACATAAACAAAATAGTTTGCTGTTATTAATTTCTACTGCTACATTTTTATTTTCATGTAAATGGTTGTGATTCAATTTTGTCATTACTGACTGTTCAAAGCTTAGGAAAGATGTGATCTGAATTACCTCTGTGCTCCCAATTTCTTACATTTTTTCATATTTATTAGGCATATTCAACTAACAGGAAAACTATTGAATTTGTCTGTGGATCTGGACAGTGGATCAAGAAAAGTCATAAATAATCTTTTTGATTATTTTTGTAACGTTCAGTGCAGTTGTCTGATGGTGCCAGACAGGATGACCCAATGCCTTGCCCCAAAGAGGTTGCAGCAAGTATCACCTGCATGAGTATTCTCCAACAGCACGAATTGCTGTGTCCCTCCACATGCAAGATTGTCACAGAATCACTTGGTGACATCCATGTATGGAAACAAAGCTTTCTGTCAGCTCTGAACGCCATACAACACAACCTTTTCTACAGCATTGTCTCTGTATCTTACTTGGCCTTGTACTTTCAGATGTCCAAACATAAATTAATTGAAAATTAGCTATCTTCAAATGGAGCCTATCATTTTCGAAAGACCTAGCCATAGATCTTGTTTGAGTAAAAGTGAACATTAGAGTGTGTTTTGAGGGTTAGCTTTGGTGTAGTTAAGCATCTCATAGCCATTGTTTTTCTGTGCCCAGTCTCAGTCACAAGCTCGACATCATCACCATTGATTCTGTTTTTCACATGTTTAGAGCACGTACATTTATTACTATACAAGTTGGCAGGAAATGCAGAGTCATGGTCGGTGAAAATGATGAACCACAGAAGCATACGTGCTGCCGGCTTCTGAAGGAAAGCACTAAGGTCACAGCTTCCATCTGAGCGCTGTCAAACCCACAGAGGACAGCATAACACTGGCACCACCTGGGATTGAAGGGAAGAGTGACAGCGAAAGGAAGCCTTCCAGAGAGAGAGCTGGGGCAGAGCTGATCCCTTCACCCAGGACAGAGCTGGCCCTGAGCTGCTGGAACAAAAAGCAGCAAAGACCCTAACAAGGGTTTTGGGACATTGACGTGTGAGCCAAAATGCAGAATATCCTGGAAGATATGAGCTTGCTGTGATTAGATTAAGTGTTCTTTCTGTAATTTCTTTGCCTACCTCTTTTAAAAACATTTGTAACTGTGTTGCCTGTATTGGATGCTGTAAATACTTCTCCTGGCACTCTTTCTAAAACTCTCCTCTAATTTAAACCAGGCTAAAGTAGCTGGGTAAGGTCAACATGTTTTTCATCAAGACTATGGTGAATTTAAAAAAAAAAAAAAATAGTACTAAGAAACTCTATGAAGTATCCAGAGCCCCAGCGTGATACCTGAAGAGAGACAAAGGGTGATGGACCTGCCCTTAGAGAAGCTACATGGGCTAATTCAAGACTCGGCACCATGGGGAAAGGAGAAGCATCTCTGTGACCATATCCTTCTCTGGCATACAGCAAGGTGGTGGGAAGCAGTTCTGTGCACAAGGAGCCTCCAGGCAATACAGGAGACTTTTCTAAGGGAAAAGCATTTTGGTTTTCCGTACTTGCACATGGCAGAGAGCATTAGACAGCTTGGCAGGCCTGCCAAGCTTTCTAACACTTTCAGAAGTCACACATACCTCTTTACGTGCAAAACCAACCCTGGAAAATCTAAGTGCAGCTGGAGAAAACCTGGGAGAATATTGAGTGTGCAAGACCTGTGGTTTCACAGCCCAGCCACAAAATCAAGCCACTGTTATGTCAGAGTGGGCTGATAGCTATTTCAGTCTCATAGAGGTTTTGTTAAGGTTTTCAAATAGAAATTTCAAATTCAAAAAATAATAGCTGTTTGAACAGTTGTGTTTAATCTGTATGTTGGATCCATGTGGTTTGTTACTATCCTAGGGGACTTCCAGTATCAAAGGCAGCAAAATCCTTTGACCACAGAGTTAGGATTTGGTGTGTGTTTAAGCCAGCGTTCTCCATCTACAATCAGATTCCCAAGACACTATGACAATGCAAAGTTCATTGTTACTTAAAATTTCATTTCACCTTAGGAGCCATCAGAGAATCAGGCTTTGTGCTAGTTGCCACACCAAGGGAACAGCAGACTGGCCCCACGGAGGGACCTTGTCCAAATAGAGACCTAGTGGTAGGAAACACACAAGCCCTTGGACAGCACAACATATACAAAACAGCAGTCCTTGGCATTGGAGTGGGGGATTGCCCAGAACGTTTAGCTGATGAAAGGGAGAAAGCTGCCATAAAAAGAGGCAGGCGAAGGGATAAGACTGGAGTGACACCGAGCTGAAGAAGCTGAACAAAATGGAATGGAAGCTTAGAAGCAAACGGGCAATCAGCATGGGTAGCTGGAGTCCAGACAGAACTCTGGAATGTCCTCTGCGTGCCACAGGTCCCAGGCTGGGACTGGCTGCAGTCTCTGGCTAGTTCCTCTGCAGGTTTCCCCACGGACGGTGCAGGGGAGCAGGGAGGATGAGGTGTGTGGGCAGGGTCCTCCCCTGCACACTTCTGGGTTCAGAAGGTTGCTGGCAAGCTCTGTCTCTCTCCTTCCCCTTCGTGCAGCAGGCCAGTCCTGGCTGCCTTCGCAGCTGCAGCTGTTCCTACCAGCTGGATTCAACCGTCCTGGCCCCATTCCAGCTCAAAAGCAATTACATTCTTGCAAGTGGATATTGCAACTTCCTGTCCTAAACAATCATGTACTGTTCCTCTGCACTATTAACCAGCTGCTGCCTTCTACCCAGAGATGGCTGCAGGCACAGGGTGGGGCCCTGGAAGAAAGGTGGTGGTATGTCAAGTTAAGATCATTCCTGTGAAGGTTCACCCACAGTTTAGGAAGGTCAGGGAGTGTTTCCTGCCAGCCCTGCATTCCTGCAGATAACACTCAGTGCTCCAGCACTGTAAGGGTGATGAAGAATAGCATCATCTGGGCTAGACACTGCAGCAGGAGAGTGTTTTTTCTTGGCCCAAATCTTCCAGGGGAAATCTTCCTCTATGCCTAAATTTCATAACATAAAGCATCTCCAAGAGCTGATGCAAGAACTCCTTTGCTCTTGCCAAGAATTTAAAACCAGAGGCTGGCCCATAGCACCTGGAAAAGTCTTTTGTGAAACATCTTAGTGCAAAAGGTGCTGAAGGCATCCAAATGATTAAGTGGGATGACTGATCCCAAACTAACATATGTAGTTTCCTGCAGTTAGTCTTCTACAAATGTTTCCCTCAGTCTCTAGCTTCTGCATTGTGTGTACCTGACAAAAAAAAAAAGAAGATGCATAGATGCCAGAGAAGAACTAGCATATGCCCAAGCACAGCTCAAGGCACGTTGTTCACTTCTAACTTTGCTATGTGAGTAGCACGGATCTGAAGTTATCGTAAGATTTTGTATCTCTGCAACTCTTTCCACCTCCAAGTTCTTCAGAGGCATTGATTAGTTAACCTATTCACAACTATGAAGAAGGTGTGCACACATTGGTTAATATGAGCACAGCGCAGAATGGCACAGGGAGAGCCAAAGTACTGTGAAAGACAAAGCAAACACAGGAGGAAGTTGTCAAACAGGCTCCCAAGTCAGGGGCCCTGACCATGCTGTAAAAGGTCAGGACGATTTTGGGCATAGCAATTCCCTCCCAGAGAGGCACTGTCTCTTGTAACAAACAGTAGATCTACATCAGCTGGTCAGGACAGTTAAACCTCTCATTTCATCTAAGAATAATCGACTACACGTTTGGGAAGGGACGGCTTTTAAATATTGTTGGGCTTATCTCCTTAGTTCCTAGTTCCTAGACCCTGCTGTCTATAATTACTCGCCTGGTGATGTAGCTGTGAATTACAGAAAAAAGGATTTTTTTTTTTTTTTTTTTTTTTAACTGCCAGTCACATGATCTCTTCACCTAGTGTTTTAGATTTGTGATAGGCTCTGTCTTGGCTGACAGCCAGTCAATCCTAAATACAGTCTAAAACCAAATATTTAAGTGTAAGTCTGAACAGACAGATTTTATTTTAACACATTCCCTTCAAGTGCTATGAATTCTACTGCAGATGCAGTTATAAATAGATATTTGTCCTCCAAAGGAAGTATTATATCCCCTGGATTCCCAAGGTGATGCTACAAGAGAACAAATACTAAAGTACTATTATGTATGGGTTTGAGTACTATAAGTTATAAAAATGTCTCAAAGTGTTGTACAGTACAGAAAAGCACACAGATAAATCATAGAAACATACATATTAGGTATAGTATGTTTTCAGCATGTGCTGTCTGCCAGCTTATAACATATACACCTGCACAGGGTAGTGCTAGAAAGCAGTACATTCAACATGATTTATTAGCTGTGGTATCACAAAACTGCCTGTATCTGCATGTATCACTGGAACACTCTGCACAACCACATTAGATTCGCAGTTACCTTGCCTATATGACACTACCTGGGCAAAGTCAGTAGAATGAGAGTGAAGTGAGTCCACTGAAAAGAAACTATAAACCAAGGTGTCTTACCAGGTTTCTACAAATCTCACAAAATCCAGATCTCACCTGGGATTGTGATTTTTCTTCTGTTTTGTTTTGTCTCACATAACTGCTGTTTCCACTTTCTCCCTCCACTGGCTTTGTGGTGGATGACATCCAGCCTGTTTTGCACACGAGAACACCTCACTTGCCCCTTCACAGAACNCTCATATTCAGATGGAACCACCTACGTTTCAGTTTGTCCCTGTTGCCCTCATCCTGTCATTGGGCACCACTGAAGAGAGTCTGGTCCATCCTCTTGACACTCACCCTTGAGATATTTATAAGCATGAGATCCCCTCTCAACCTTCTCCAGGCTGAAGAGAGCCAGCTCTCCCAGGCTTTCCTCATAAGCAAAATATTCCAGATCCCTAATCATCTTTGTAGCTCTTTTCAGCCCTTTATTGATTTTTTTTTGGTCATAGAATCATTGAATCATTTAGGTTGGAAAAGATCTTTAAGATCATCAAGTCCAACTGTAAACCTAACGCTGCTAAGTCCACCACTAAACCATGTCCTTAAATGCCACGTCTACACATCTGTTAAATACCTCCAGGGGTGGGGACTCGATGAACATGCATAATACAGGAAGACATACAGTTTTGATTAAAAAGAGAAAAAAATGTCTCACTAACTCTGGAATTATTTCATTCCTTGTAATTTTGCTAAGCAGGAACTTTCTCCAGCTGTAGCTGATGATCATGCAAAAACTGTCCTAAATGGGAGAGAACTAACCTTTTTCAACCAGAAAAATAGGTTTCTTTTTAAAAAGAGGAGTGGTTTTAAACTTTTAAGTGCAATTGCTTTGTATCATGATCTAGTAGCTGCTGGGCAATAGTGGTAAGATTCTTAGCGAACATTATCCTCTCAAGGAACACCTAACTTGCTTTATAACACAGAGAAAGAAAGTATTGAACGGAGAACTGAGTTGACTTCTGCAAATTGGAAAGGCATTTTTTGCACTCCAAAATCAAGTACAGCACTCATAGCCTATTTGTGCATTACTTAAAAATAAAATATAGTTAGAAAGAAAAAATATTTTTACTTTAATCCTGTCCTGAGATAAAATACCTTTATAGAATAGTGATAAACAGATTTCACTAGTGTATGACGACACCAGTCATGCTACGTTTTGTTGCTTTCACAGGCAACTCAGCTATGGATATGTAAGGAGCAGTATAAAATCAAGGCCAACAGGTAGTAATAGACTTCCAGAACATTTTTATAGCCTCCATCAGTTTGCAGCTAGATTTCCTGAGACAGGTATAGAAATATATAGGGGAAGCTAAGTGGAAGAAATAGATACAAATAATGCATATTACGCAAGAAAATAAAAAGTGCTTGAGTTTTAGAGCATTGGACTGAGAGATGTTGCAGCAGGGACTTCCCCTGGACAGTCAGGCCAATTGCTAGGGAACCTGAATGAAACTGTACTGTTCAAGGATCCTGCAGGTAGGAGTCAGAGCAGGGAATGTTTATTAGCTTTGTTGGTTTTGGTACACCCCTTGTGGTGGGAGAAATCCCAGTTCCACATAACCCATCACCAGTTTAGTGACCTTACCAGCTGAAGGGGTGAGGTGGTGATCAAAAATCAGATATTGTGGGTCACACAGTTGGTGTCTGTAAGTAATAAACAGAAGGAGGTGTTCAAGAGTATTACAAGTGAAGAAGCCACCATGGGATGTCCTCAGTGGAGACTCCTGTCATTTATCAGCAAGGACTGGCCATTCAGCATGGTGGTTTGTTGAATTCCCTTTTGCTGG